>JBBEEQ010000196.1:0-26299 GCA_037950945.1 Hypolimnas misippus
TATATCCCTTTCAATGCTATCAACTGTACATTTTTTTAAAACACATAATAATTCATCAATCAACTTATAAAAATTCAAAGTAAACTTAAAACTATAAATATCTTTTCTTTATTATTTATTTATTTATTTTAATAGATTAATAGATATTTTCTTTTTCTATTTATTTAATTATTATTCTTATATCTTTTTTATGTATATATTCTTTCTTTTCCTTCTTTTTTTTTTTTTTTTAATTTATTATTATTTTTAATAATCCTAAATTATTACATTATTTACTACATACACTAGTCTACTAAACATAATTATCATTAAAATATGTCCTATTTTTTTTTTTTGTTTTTTTACTAATGTACCTGACTTTGTTACATAGTGTTTAGAATTATTTGTCTGGTTCTGTTCCTGTACCTCCTGTCTATATCCTGATATTATAATGAAAGCAAAACGTTTCTTTTACATTGTCTTTTATATTTTTATATAGGCTTGAATCAAATTACATGGGAATTATTATTACTTTGCATTAAGTAAGCAATGTCATTATCTTACCTATACCTAGGCCTTTATTGAGTCCTATTATGCCCATAACTATCCCCATTGTTTTTTCCTATTATAACTCAATATCATTCTTATTGTATCTGGAAACCAATATGAATTATGGTTTCTTTTTTAATATATTAAATCATACTGTTTGAAAACTTATAACGGTTTTTTTTTTTTTAAATTATATTTTAAAATTATCGAAATTTAAGCTTTATATTCCTATGAAAGTAAATCTTTGATATTCTGGGTTGTGGTCATATCCCTTTTGGATTAAAATTTTTCAGGATAAACCCCCTTTATACTACACTTATTAAAAATGTATACTAAATAAAACTAACAAACAGACCAGAATCCTGAAAACGCATCTAAATGTGATAAATAAGTAGAACCTATCAATTTTGACCCTACATATATCATCAATGTTTTCTCTTTAAAACATTTTTATTCTAATTTCTGGGCTTTTAATGAACCCATCGTTCTCCCGAACCATTATATCAAAATTGTTGCCACTCACCGACTCTTTATGCTTCTTTACTGGTTCTATCACCTTTATTTTCAGCATGCGATTCAATTCTTTGCGGAGTCCATCAGGCAACGCGAATGTGACTCTCCATGGTGGGTCAGCACACGGAGCAGCCTCTGGTTTTATTTTAGTTGGCAGACAGGAGGTAGGATACCAAGACCTTTGAATACAGACTTTTATAAATTAATTATACCTTGACATGAATCCTTAGATTCAACGCTATACATTCTTTGTAAAATATTATATTTCTCACAAGTCAGTAGACCTAGTACCGTTTCACAGTGATTTTTTGTTATTATAAATCTCAACTTCTCGTTATATTTATTACAAAATTTACATAATATTTCACATGTACCCATAATGGGTATTCTATGACCACTGAAACCAACTATGTTTATATTTAAATTATTATTTATCATTAATTTGGATATATTTAACTTTTTAAATGTTTTAAAAGACATTACATTAATATAAGACCCTGTGTCTAATATGCAATTAACATTTACATTATTTATTATGATATTAAATTGCCATCCCCTCTTTGAGTTATTTACAATATTAATTTTACTTTTAATAATAGACTTTAATATAAAATTTTCACTATTATCTTGTATATTTTCATTGCAATTTAAAGACATATTTTCAATACTATCTTGACAATTCTTTATATTGTACACATTTCTATTTTTAAAACAACATCTATAATAATGTCCAAGTTTCTTACATAACCTGCATCTTGCTTCAGCCGCTGGGCATTTGAATCCATGTTGTCTGCCACACTTTTGACACGCTTTCCTCGAAGGTGTTTTGCTTACATACCTTCCTCCAGTAGTGTGCTCTCTGCTCGGGGTCCTCTTAATATAATAATGATGATTTTCTTCATTTAATCCTCTGTAGTCATTTCTGCTTGGAGACCATATTCTTTGTTGACGCAGTTGTTGATTGGTATCTCTATTATACCTATTCACTCTTTTTCCTTTAACAATAAACACATTTTCTTCTACTGGTCACTCTCCGACGTCGTTGAAGTGTTCCTATTGATTTTTTCTGCGTCCTGTTGTGCTAATATAGCCGTTTTTGCTATTTCTATCGCCCTGTCTAGCGATATATTTGGTTCCAGAAGCAGCCTTCGCCTTATATGAGATAAATTTGTACTCATATTTGCTATAAAAACGTCTCTAACTAACGTTTCCCTCAGCTCTTTAAATTCACAGTTTAGACTAAGATTTTCTAAACTTGTAATGAAGTCGTTGACACTTTCATTATCCTTTTGTTTTAGTGAAAAGAAACTATATCTGACCATCGTTAGGTTTTTTCTCGGCTCGAAATACTTATTAAACTTTTCAATTAACTGAGACAAACTAATAACAAATCAATATTAACATTGAACGAATTAAAAATATCCACGCATTTCTCCCCCATCGAATGTAACATTAATGCAACTTTTCTTTTCTCATCTTCTTTTTGTAAATTAGACGCTAGTATATATAATTCGAACTGTTGAAGCCACGATTTCCATTTAACACTATCGTTTTTTGAATTTAAGCGCAACTGCGGTATCAATGTTATTGTTGACATATTTAAATTTTCGTCCGCCATCTTGTTTGTTGTGTTACACGAAGAAAAAAGTTCTCAGATTTAAAGTTATTTTTAAAATTATTATTTAAACTACTTACGATTTTAAAAACTATTTAAATTACACATACACGCACTTCTGACACCATGTTAAGTTATCTCTGGGGTTCTAGTAACTAGTTTATTCGTAATTATGAATATATTTCTGAGAGTAAAGACGAGCAATCTATCCTAGAGAGAGAGGGAGGGTGCGTACTGCCGATATATAATAATAACTAACTGATCAACGAGCTACCATAGACAAAATACAGTATTATTTACTTTTATGATATATTCCTAACATCCCCCTTTTTCACTACTTTCCATACACCATTGAGACTGAGACACCTGACTACTTATATTCACTGAGAGAGAGCACTATGTTAACGGCACGACGATCCTACACGAACTGAACCCGACCTCTCCTTTGTTTCTAGCTAACTATTGCAATGCTGCGAACAACTTTTTTCTTTTATGGCTCTAAAGTAAAAACAATGGACATTTATGATTTACTTATTTATTTCCAAAACAATTATCTAACAACTCTTCGACATTACTTATGATTTTGCTCAACTTAACCTATATCCCTTTCAATGCTAATCAACTGTACATTTTTTAAAAACACATAATAATTCATCAATCAACTTATAAAAATTCAAAGTAAACTTAAAACTATAAATATCTTTTCTTTATTATTTATTTATTTATTTTAATAGATATTTTCTTTTTCTATTTATTTAATTATTATTCTTATATCTTTTTTATGTATATATTCTTTCTTTTCCTTCTTTTTTTTTTTTTTTTAATTTATTATTATTTTTAATAATCCTAAATTATTACATTATTTACTACATACACTAGTCTACTAAACATAATTATCATTAAAATATGTCCTATTTTTTTTTTTTTTGTTTTTTTACTAATGTACCTGACTTTGTTACATAGTGTTTAGAATTATTTGTCTGGTTCTGTTCCTGTACCTCCTGTCTATATCCTGATATTATAATGAAAGCAAAACGTTTCTTTTACATTGTCTTTTATATTTTTATATAGGCTTGAATCAAATTACATGGGAATTATTATTACTTTGCATTAAGTAAGCAATGTCATTATCTTACCTATACCTAGGCCTTTATTGAGTCCTATTATGCCCATAACTATCCCCATTGTTTTTTCCTATTATAACTCAATATCATTCTTATTGTATCTGGAAACCAATATGAATTATGGTTTCTTTTTTTAATATATTAAATCATACTGTTTGAAAACTTATAACGGTTTTTTTTTTTTTAAATTATATTTTAAAATTATCGAAATTTAAGCTTTATATTCCTATGAAAGTAAATCTTTGATATTCTGGGTTGTGGTCATATCCCTTTTGGATTAAAATTTTTCAGGATAAACCCCCTTTATACTACACTTATTAAAAATGTATACTAAATAAAACTAACAAACAGACCAGAATCCTGAAAACGCATCTAAATGTGATAAATAAGTAGAACCTATCAATTTTGACCCTACATATATCATCAATGTTTTCTCTTTAAAACATTTTTATTCTAATTTCTGGGCTTTTAATGAACCCATCGGTTCTCCCGAACCATTATATCAAAATTGTTGCCACTCACCGACTCTTTATGCTTCTTTACTGGTTCTATCACCTTTATTTTCAGCATGCGATTCAATTCTTTGCGGAGTCCATCAGGCAACGCGAATGTGACTCTCCATGGTGGGTCAGCACACGGAGCAGCCTCTGGTTTTATTTTAGTTGGCAGACAGGAGGTAGGATACCAAGACCTTTGAATACAGACTTTTATAAATTAATTATACCTTGACATGAATCCTTAGATTCAACGCTATACATTCTTTGTAAAATATTATATTTCTCACAAGTCAGTAGACCTAGTACCGTTTCACAGTGATTTTTTGTTATTATAAATCTCAACTTCTCGTTATATTTATTACAAAATTTACATAATATTTCACATGTACCCATAATGGGTATTCTATGACCACTGAAACCAACTATGTTTATATTTAAATTATTATTTATCATTAATTTGGATATATTTAACTTTTTAAATGTTTTAAAAGACATTACATTAATATAAGACCCTGTGTCTAATATGCAATTAACATTTACATTATTTATTATGATATTAAATTGCCATCCCCTCTTTGAGTTATTTACAATATTAATTTTACTTTTAATAATAGACTTTAATATAAAATTTTCACTATTATCTTGTATATTTTCATTGCAATTTAAAGACATATTTTCAATACTATCTTGACAATTCTTTATATTGTACACATTTCTATTTTTAAAACAACATCTATAATAATGTCCAAGTTTCTTACATAACCTGCATCTTGCTTCAGCCGCTGGGCATTTGAATCCATGTTGTCTGCCACACTTTTGACACGCTTTCCTCGAAGGTGTTTTGCTTACATACCTTCCTCCAGTAGTGTGCTCTCTGCTCGGGGTCCTCTTAATATAATAATGATGATTTTCTTCATTTAATCCTCTGTAGTCATTTCTGCTTGGAGACCATATTCTTTGTTGACGCAGTTGTTGATTGGTATCTCTATTATACCTATTCACTCTTTTTCCTTTAACAATAAACACATTTTCTTCTACCTGGTCACTCTCCGACGTCGTTGAAGTGTTCCTATTGATTTTTTCTGCGTCCTGTTGTGCTAATATAGCCGTTTTTGCTATTTCTATCGCCCTGTCTAGCGATATATTTGGTTCCAGAAGCAGCCTTCGCCTTATATGAGATAAATTTGTACTCATATTTGCTATAAAAACGTCTCTAACTAACGTTTCCCTCAGCTCTTTAAATTCACAGTTTAGACTAAGATTTTCTAAACTTGTAATGAAGTCGTTGACACTTTCATTATCCTTTTGTTTTAGTGAAAAGAAACTATATCTGACCATCGTTAGGTTTTTTCTCGGCTCGAAATACTTATTAAACTTTTCAATTAACTGAGACAAACTAATAACAAATCAATATTAACATTGAACGAATTAAAAATATCCACGCATTTCTCCCCCATCGAATGTAACATTAATGCAACTTTTCTTTTCTCATCTTCTTTTTGTAAATTAGACGCTAGTATATATAATTCGAACTGTTGAAGCCACGATTTCCATTTAACACTATCGTTTTTTGAATTTAAGCGCAACTGCGGTATCAATGTTATTGTTGACATATTTAAATTTTCGTCCGCCATCTTGTTTGTTGTGTTACACGAAGAAAAAAGTTCTCAGATTTAAAGTTATTTTTAAAATTATTATTTAAACTACTTACGATTTTAAAAACTATTTAAATTACACATACACGCACTTCTGACACCATGTTAAGTTATCTCTGGGGTTCTAGTAACTAGTTTATTCGTAATTATGAATATATTTCTGAGAGTAAAGACGAGCAATCTATCCTAGAGAGAGAGGGAGGGTGCGTACTGCCGATATATAATAATAACTAACTGATCAACGAGCTACCATAGACAAAATACAGTATTATTTACTTTTATGATATATTCCTAACATCCCCCTTTTTCACTACTTTCCATACACCATTGAGACTGAGACACCTGACTACTTATATTCACTGAGAGAGAGCACTATGTTAACGGCACGACGATCCTACACGAACTGAACCCGACCTCTCCTTTGTTTCTAGCTAACTATTGCAATGCTGCGAACAACTTTTTTCTTTTATGGCTCTAAAGTAAAAACAATGGACATTTATGATTTACTTATTTATTTCCAAAACAATTATCTAACAACTCTTCGACATTACTTATGATTTTGCTCAACTTAACCTATATCCCTTTCAATGCTAATCAACTGTACATTTTTTAAAAACACATAATAATTCATCAATCAACTTATAAAAATTCAAAGTAAACTTAAAACTATAAATATCTTTTCTTTATTATTTATTTATTTATTTTAATAGATATTTTCTTTTTCTATTTATTTAATTATTATTCTTATATCTTTTTTATGTATATATTCTTTCTTTTCCTTCTTTTTTTTTTTTTTTTTAATTTATTATTATTTTTAATAATCCTAAATTATTACATTATTTACTACATACACTAGTCTACTAAACATAATTATCATTAAAATATGTCCTATTTTTTTTTTTTTTGTTTTTTTACTAATGTACCTGACTTTGTTACATAGTGTTTAGAATTATTTGTCTGGTTCTGTTCCTGTACCTCCTGTCTATATCCTGATATTATAATGAAAGCAAAACGTTTCTTTTACATTGTCTTTTATATTTTTATATAGGCTTGAATCAAATTACATGGGAATTATTATTACTTTGCATTAAGTAAGCAATGTCATTATCTTACCTATACCTAGGCCTTTATTGAGTCCTATTATGCCCATAACTATCCCCATTGTTTTTTCCTATTATAACTCAATATCATTCTTATTGTATCTGGAAACCAATATGAATTATGGTTTCTTTTTTTAATATATTAAATCATACTGTTTGAAAACTTATAACGGTTTTTTTTTTTTTTTAAATTATATTTTAAAATTATCGAAATTTAAGCTTTATATTCCTATGAAAGTAAATCTTTGATATTCTGGGTTGTGGTCATATCCCTTTTGGATTAAAATTTTTCAGGATAAACCCCCTTTATACTACACTTATTAAAAATGTATACTAAATAAAACTAACAAACAGACCAGAATCCTGAAAACGCATCTAAATGTGATAAATAAGTAGAACCTATCAATTTTGACCCTACATATATCATCAATGTTTTCTCTTTAAAACATTTTTATTCTAATTTCTGGGCTTTTAATGAACCCATCGGTTCTCCCGAACCATTATATCAAAATTGTTGCCACTCACCGACTCTTTATGCTTCTTTACTGGTTCTATCACCTTTATTTTCAGCATGCGATTCAATTCTTTGCGGAGTCCATCAGGCAACGCGAATGTGACTCTCCATGGTGGGTCAGCACACGGAGCAGCCTCTGGTTTTATTTTAGTTGGCAGACAGGAGGTAGGATACCAAGACCTTTGAATACAGACTTTTATAAATTAATTATACCTTGACATGAATCCTTAGATTCAACGCTATACATTCTTTGTAAAATATTATATTTCTCACAAGTCAGTAGACCTAGTACCGTTTCACAGTGATTTTTTGTTATTATAAATCTCAACTTCTCGTTATATTTATTACAAAATTTACATAATATTTCACATGTACCCATAATGGGTATTCTATGACCACTGAAACCAACTATGTTTATATTTAAATTATTATTTATCATTAATTTGGATATATTTAACTTTTTAAATGTTTTAAAAGACATTACATTAATATAAGACCCTGTGTCTAATATGCAATTAACATTTACATTATTTATTATGATATTAAATTGCCATCCCCTCTTTGAGTTATTTACAATATTAATTTTACTTTTAATAATAGACTTTAATATAAAATTTTCACTATTATCTTGTATATTTTCATTGCAATTTAAAGACATATTTTCAATACTATCTTGACAATTCTTTATATTGTACACATTTCTATTTTTAAAACAACATCTATAATAATGTCCAAGTTTCTTACATAACCTGCATCTTGCTTCAGCCGCTGGGCATTTGAATCCATGTTGTCTGCCACACTTTTGACACGCTTTCCTCGAAGGTGTTTTGCTTACATACCTTCCTCCAGTAGTGTGCTCTCTGCTCGGGGTCCTCTTAATATAATAATGATGATTTTCTTCATTTAATCCTCTGTAGTCATTTCTGCTTGGAGACCATATTCTTTGTTGACGCAGTTGTTGATTGGTATCTCTATTATACCTATTCACTCTTTTTCCTTTAACAATAAACACATTTTCTTCTACCTGGTCACTCTCCGACGTCGTTGAAGTGTTCCTATTGATTTTTTCTGCGTCCTGTTGTGCTAATATAGCCGTTTTTGCTATTTCTATCGCCCTGTCTAGCGATATATTTGGTTCCAGAAGCAGCCTTCGCCTTATATGAGATAAATTTGTACTCATATTTGCTATAAAAACGTCTCTAACTAACGTTTCCCTCAGCTCTTTAAATTCACAGTTTAGACTAAGATTTTCTAAACTTGTAATGAAGTCGTTGACACTTTCATTATCCTTTTGTTTTAGTGAAAAGAAACTATATCTGACCATCGTTAGGTTTTTTCTCGGCTCGAAATACTTATTAAACTTTTCAATTAACTGAGACAAACTAATAACAAATCAATATTAACATTGAACGAATTAAAAATATCCACGCATTTCTCCCCCATCGAATGTAACATTAAT
Source organism: Hypolimnas misippus (assembly GCA_037950945.1). Classification (NCBI taxonomy): domain Eukaryota; kingdom Metazoa; phylum Arthropoda; class Insecta; order Lepidoptera; family Nymphalidae; genus Hypolimnas; species Hypolimnas misippus. The sequence goes on from JBBEEQ010000196.1 coordinate 9,006, forward strand.
GCAACTTTTCTTTTCTCATCTTCTTTTTGTAAATTAGACGCTAGTATATATAATTCGAACTGTTGAAGCCACGATTTCCATTTAACACTATCGTTTTTTGAATTTAAGCGCAACTGCGGTATCAATGTTATTGTTGACATATTTAAATTTTCGTCCGCCATCTTGTTTGTTGTGTTACACGAAGAAAAAAGTTCTCAGATTTAAAGTTATTTTTAAAATTATTATTTAAACTACTTACGATTTTAAAAACTATTTAAATTACACATACACGCACTTCTGACACCATGTTAAGTTATCTCTGGGGTTCTAGTAACTAGTTTATTCGTAATTATGAATATATTTCTGAGAGTAAAGACGAGCAATCTATCCTAGAGAGAGAGGGAGGGTGCGTACTGCCGATATATAATAATAACTAACTGATCAACGAGCTACCATAGACAAAATACAGTATTATTTACTTTTATGATATATTCCTAACATCCCCCTTTTTCACTACTTTCCATACACCATTGAGACTGAGACACCTGACTACTTATATTCACTGAGAGAGAGCACTATGTTAACGGCACGACGATCCTACACGAACTGAACCCGACCTCTCCTTTGTTTCTAGCTAACTATTGCAATGCTGCGAACAACTTTTTTCTTTTATGGCTCTAAAGTAAAAACAATGGACATTTATGATTTACTTATTTATTTCCAAAACAATTATCTAACAACTCTTCGACATTACTTATGATTTTGCTCAACTTAACCTATATCCCTTTCAATGCTAATCAACTGTACATTTTTTAAAAACACATAATAATTCATCAATCAACTTATAAAAATTCAAAGTAAACTTAAAACTATAAATATCTTTTCTTTATTATTTATTTATTTATTTTAATAGATATTTTCTTTTTCTATTTATTTAATTATTATTCTTATATCTTTTTTATGTATATATTCTTTCTTTTCCTTCTTTTTTTTTTTTTTTTTAATTTATTATTATTTTTAATAATCCTAAATTATTACATTATTTACTACATACACTAGTCTACTAAACATAATTATCATTAAAATATGTCCTATTTTTTTTTTTTTTGTTTTTTTACTAATGTACCTGACTTTGTTACATAGTGTTTAGAATTATTTGTCTGGTTCTGTTCCTGTACCTCCTGTCTATATCCTGATATTATAATGAAAGCAAAACGTTTCTTTTACATTGTCTTTTATATTTTTATATAGGCTTGAATCAAATTACATGGGAATTATTATTACTTTGCATTAAGTAAGCAATGTCATTATCTTACCTATACCTAGGCCTTTATTGAGTCCTATTATGCCCATAACTATCCCCATTGTTTTTTCCTATTATAACTCAATATCATTCTTATTGTATCTGGAAACCAATATGAATTATGGTTTCTTTTTTTAATATATTAAATCATACTGTTTGAAAACTTATAACGGTTTTTTTTTTTTTTAAATTATATTTTAAAATTATCGAAATTTAAGCTTTATATTCCTATGAAAGTAAATCTTTGATATTCTGGGTTGTGGTCATATCCCTTTTGGATTAAAATTTTTCAGGATAAACCCCCTTTATACTACACTTATTAAAAATGTATACTAAATAAAACTAACAAACAGACCAGAATCCTGAAAACGCATCTAAATGTGATAAATAAGTAGAACCTATCAATTTTGACCCTACATATATCATCAATGTTTTCTCTTTAAAACATTTTTATTCTAATTTCTGGGCTTTTAATGAACCCATCGGTTCTCCCGAACCATTATATCAAAATTGTTGCCACTCACCGACTCTTTATGCTTCTTTACTGGTTCTATCACCTTTATTTTCAGCATGCGATTCAATTCTTTGCGGAGTCCATCAGGCAACGCGAATGTGACTCTCCATGGTGGGTCAGCACACGGAGCAGCCTCTGGTTTTATTTTAGTTGGCAGACAGGAGGTAGGATACCAAGACCTTTGAATACAGACTTTTATAAATTAATTATACCTTGACATGAATCCTTAGATTCAACGCTATACATTCTTTGTAAAATATTATATTTCTCACAAGTCAGTAGACCTAGTACCGTTTCACAGTGATTTTTTGTTATTATAAATCTCAACTTCTCGTTATATTTATTACAAAATTTACATAATATTTCACATGTACCCATAATGGGTATTCTATGACCACTGAAACCAACTATGTTTATATTTAAATTATTATTTATCATTAATTTGGATATATTTAACTTTTTAAATGTTTTAAAAGACATTACATTAATATAAGACCCTGTGTCTAATATGCAATTAACATTTACATTATTTATTATGATATTAAATTGCCATCCCCTCTTTGAGTTATTTACAATATTAATTTTACTTTTAATAATAGACTTTAATATAAAATTTTCACTATTATCTTGTATATTTTCATTGCAATTTAAAGACATATTTTCAATACTATCTTGACAATTCTTTATATTGTACACATTTCTATTTTTAAAACAACATCTATAATAATGTCCAAGTTTCTTACATAACCTGCATCTTGCTTCAGCCGCTGGGCATTTGAATCCATGTTGTCTGCCACACTTTTGACACGCTTTCCTCGAAGGTGTTTTGCTTACATACCTTCCTCCAGTAGTGTGCTCTCTGCTCGGGGTCCTCTTAATATAATAATGATGATTTTCTTCATTTAATCCTCTGTAGTCATTTCTGCTTGGAGACCATATTCTTTGTTGACGCAGTTGTTGATTGGTATCTCTATTATACCTATTCACTCTTTTTCCTTTAACAATAAACACATTTTCTTCTACCTGGTCACTCTCCGACGTCGTTGAAGTGTTCCTATTGATTTTTTCTGCGTCCTGTTGTGCTAATATAGCCGTTTTTGCTATTTCTATCGCCCTGTCTAGCGATATATTTGGTTCCAGAAGCAGCCTTCGCCTTATATGAGATAAATTTGTACTCATATTTGCTATAAAAACGTCTCTAACTAACGTTTCCCTCAGCTCTTTAAATTCACAGTTTAGACTAAGATTTTCTAAACTTGTAATGAAGTCGTTAACACTTTCATTATCCTTTTGTTTTAGTGAAAAGAAACTATATCTGACCATCGTTAGGTTTTTTCTCGGCTCGAAATACTTATTAAACTTTTCAATTAACTGAGACAAACTAATAACAAATCAATATTAACATTGAACGAATTAAAAATATCCACGCATTTCTCCCCCATCGAATGTAACATTAATGCAACTTTTCTTTTCTCATCTTCTTTTTGTAAATTAGACGCTAGTATATATAATTCGAACTGTTGAAGCCACGATTTCCATTTAACACTATCGTTTTTTGAATTTAAGCGCAACTGCGGTATCAATGTTATTGTTGACATATTTAAATTTTCGTCCGCCATCTTGTTTGTTGTGTTACACGAAGAAAAAAGTTCTCAGATTTAAAGTTATTTTTAAAATTATTATTTAAACTACTTACGATTTTAAAAACTATTTAAATTACACATACACGCACTTCTGACACCATGTTAAGTTATCTCTGGGGTTCTAGTAACTAGTTTATTCGTAATTATGAATATATTTCTGAGAGTAAAGACGAGCAATCTATCCTAGAGAGAGAGGGAGGGTGCGTACTGCCGATATATAATAATAACTAACTGATCAACGAGCTACCATAGACAAAATACAGTATTATTTACTTTTATGATATATTCCTAACATCCCCCTTTTTCACTACTTTCCATACACCATTGAGACTGAGACACCTGACTACTTATATTCACTGAGAGAGAGCACTATGTTAACGGCACGACGATCCTACACGAACTGAACCCGACCTCTCCTTTGTTTCTAGCTAACTATTGCAATGCTGCGAACAACTTTTTTCTTTTATGGCTCTAAAGTAAAAACAATGGACATTTATGATTTACTTATTTATTTCCAAAACAATTATCTAACAACTCTTCGACATTACTTATGATTTTGCTCAACTTAACCTATATCCCTTTCAATGCTAATCAACTGTACATTTTTTAAAAACACATAATAATTCATCAATCAACTTATAAAAATTCAAAGTAAACTTAAAACTATAAATATCTTTTCTTTATTATTTATTTATTTATTTTAATAGATATTTTCTTTTTCTATTTATTTAATTATTATTCTTATATCTTTTTTATGTATATATTCTTTCTTTTCCTTCTTTTTTTTTTTTTTTTTAATTTATTATTATTTTTAATAATCCTAAATTATTACATTATTTACTACATACACTAGTCTACTAAACATAATTATCATTAAAATATGTCCTATTTTTTTTTTTTTTGTTTTTTTACTAATGTACCTGACTTTGTTACATAGTGTTTAGAATTATTTGTCTGGTTCTGTTCCTGTACCTCCTGTCTATATCCTGATATTATAATGAAAGCAAAACGTTTCTTTTACATTGTCTTTTATATTTTTATATAGGCTTGAATCAAATTACATGGGAATTATTATTACTTTGCATTAAGTAAGCAATGTCATTATCTTACCTATACCTAGGCCTTTATTGAGTCCTATTATGCCCATAACTATCCCCATTGTTTTTTCCTATTATAACTCAATATCATTCTTATTGTATCTGGAAACCAATATGAATTATGGTTTCTTTTTTTAATATATTAAATCATACTGTTTGAAAACTTATAACGGTTTTTTTTTTTTTTAAATTATATTTTAAAATTATCGAAATTTAAGCTTTATATTCCTATGAAAGTAAATCTTTGATATTCTGGGTTGTGGTCATATCCCTTTTGGATTAAAATTTTTCAGGATAAACCCCCTTTATACTACACTTATTAAAAATGTATACTAAATAAAACTAACAAACAGACCAGAATCCTGAAAACGCATCTAAATGTGATAAATAAGTAGAACCTATCAATTTTGACCCTACATATATCATCAATGTTTTCTCTTTAAAACATTTTTATTCTAATTTCTGGGCTTTTAATGAACCCATCGGTTCTCCCGAACCATTATATCAAAATTGTTGCCACTCACCGACTCTTTATGCTTCTTTACTGGTTCTATCACCTTTATTTTCAGCATGCGATTCAATTCTTTGCGGAGTCCATCAGGCAACGCGAATGTGACTCTCCATGGTGGGTCAGCACACGGAGCAGCCTCTGGTTTTATTTTAGTTGGCAGACAGGAGGTAGGATACCAAGACCTTTGAATACAGACTTTTATAAATTAATTATACCTTGACATGAATCCTTAGATTCAACGCTATACATTCTTTGTAAAATATTATATTTCTCACAAGTCAGTAGACCTAGTACCGTTTCACAGTGATTTTTTGTTATTATAAATCTCAACTTCTCGTTATATTTATTACAAAATTTACATAATATTTCACATGTACCCATAATGGGTATTCTATGACCACTGAAACCAACTATGTTTATATTTAAATTATTATTTATCATTAATTTGGATATATTTAACTTTTTAAATGTTTTAAAAGACATTACATTAATATAAGACCCTGTGTCTAATATGCAATTAACATTTACATTATTTATTATGATATTAAATTGCCATCCCCTCTTTGAGTTATTTACAATATTAATTTTACTTTTAATAATAGACTTTAATATAAAATTTTCACTATTATCTTGTATATTTTCATTGCAATTTAAAGACATATTTTCAATACTATCTTGACAATTCTTTATATTGTACACATTTCTATTTTTAAAACAACATCTATAATAATGTCCAAGTTTCTTACATAACCTGCATCTTGCTTCAGCCGCTGGGCATTTGAATCCATGTTGTCTGCCACACTTTTGACACGCTTTCCTCGAAGGTGTTTTGCTTACATACCTTCCTCCAGTAGTGTGCTCTCTGCTCGGGGTCCTCCTCTTAATATAATAATGATGATTTTCTCATTTAATCCTCTGTAGTCATTTCTGCTTGGAGACCATATTCTTTGTTGACGCAGTTGTTGATTGGTATCTCTATTATACCTATTCACTCTTTTTCCTTTAACAATAAACACATTTTCTTCTACCTGGTCACTCTCCGACGTCGTTGAAGTGTTCCTATTGATTTTTTCTGCGTCCTGTTGTGCTAATATAGCCGTTTTTGCTATTTCTATCGCCTGTCTAGCGATATTTTGGTTCCAGAAGCAGCCTTCGCCTTATATGAGATAAATTTGTACTCATATTTGCTATAAAAACGTCTCTAACTAACGTTTCCCTCAGCTCTTTAAATTCACAGTTTAGACTAAGATTTCTAAACTTGTATGAAGTCGTTGACACTTTCATTATCCTTTTGTTTTAGTGAAAAGAAACTATATCTGACCATCGTTAGGTTTTTTTCTCGGCTCGAAATACTTATTAAACTTTTCAATTAACTGAGACAAACTAATAACAAATCAATATTAACATTGAACGAATTAAAAATATCCACGCATTTCTCCCCCATCGAATGTAACATTAATGCAACTTTTCTTTCTCATCTTCTTTTTGTAAATTTAGACGCTAGTATATATAATTCGAACTGTTGAAGCCACGATTTCCATTTAACACTATCGTTTTTTGAATTTAAGCGCAACTGCGGTATCAATGTTATTGTTGACATATTTAAATTTTCGTCCGTCCATCTTGTTTGTTGTGTTACACGAAGAAAAAAGTTCTCAGATTTAAAGTTATTTTTAAAATTATTATTTAAACTACTTACGATTTTAAAAACTATTTAAATTACACATACACGCACTTCTGACACCATGTTAAGTTATCTCTGGGGTTCTAGTAACTAGTTTATTCGTAATTATGAATATATTTCTGAGAGTAAAGACGAGCAATCTATCCTAGAGAGAGAGGGAGGGTGCGTACTGCCGATATATAATAATAACTAACTGATCAACGAGCTACCATAGACAAAATACAGTATTATTTACTTTTATGATATATTCCTAACATCCCCCTTTTTCACTACTTTCCATACACCATTGAGACTGAGACACCTGACTACTTATATTCACTGAGAGAGAGCACTATGTTAACGGCACGACGATCCTACACGAACTGAACCCGACCTCTCCTTTGTTTCTAGCTAACTATTGCAATGCTGCGAACAACTTTTTTCTTTTATGGCTCTAAAGTAAAAACAATGGACATTTATGATTTACTTATTTATTTCCAAAACAATTATCTAACAACTCTTCGACATTACTTATGATTTTGCTCAACTTAACCTATATCCCTTTCAATGCTAATCAACTGTACATTTTTTAAAAACACATAATAATTCATCAATCAACTTATAAAAATTCAAAGTAAACTTAAAACTATAAATATCTTTTCTTTATTATTTATTTATTTATTTTAATAGATATTTTCTTTTTCTATTTATTTAATTATTATTCTTATATCTTTTTTATGTATATATTCTTTCTTTTCCTTCTTTTTTTTTTTTTTTTTAATTTATTATTATTTTTAATAATCCTAAATTATTACATTATTTACTACATACACTAGTCTACTAAACATAATTATCATTAAAATATGTCCTATTTTTTTTTTTTTTGTTTTTTTACTAATGTACCTGACTTTGTTACATAGTGTTTAGAATTATTTGTCTGGTTCTGTTCCTGTACCTCCTGTCTATATCCTGATATTATAATGAAAGCAAAACGTTTCTTTTACATTGTCTTTTATATTTTTATATAGGCTTGAATCAAATTACATGGGAATTATTATTACTTTGCATTAAGTAAGCAATGTCATTATCTTACCTATACCTAGGCCTTTATTGAGTCCTATTATGCCCATAACTATCCCCATTGTTTTTTCCTATTATAACTCAATATCATTCTTATTGTATCTGGAAACCAATATGAATTATGGTTTCTTTTTTTAATATATTAAATCATACTGTTTGAAAACTTATAACGGTTTTTTTTTTTTTTAAATTATATTTTAAAATTATCGAAATTTAAGCTTTATATTCCTATGAAAGTAAATCTTTGATATTCTGGGTTGTGGTCATATCCCTTTTGGATTAAAATTTTTCAGGATAAACCCCCTTTATACTACACTTATTAAAAATGTATACTAAATAAAACTAACAAACAGACCAGAATCCTGAAAACGCATCTAAATGTGATAAATAAGTAGAACCTATCAATTTTGACCCTACATATATCATCAATGTTTTCTCTTTAAAACATTTTTATTCTAATTTCTGGGCTTTTAATGAACCCATCGGTTCTCCCGAACCATTATATCAAAATTGTTGCCACTCACCGACTCTTTATGCTTCTTTACTGGTTCTATCACCTTTATTTTCAGCATGCGATTCAATTCTTTGCGGAGTCCATCAGGCAACGCGAATGTGACTCTCCATGGTGGGTCAGCACACGGAGCAGCCTCTGGTTTTATTTTAGTTGGCAGACAGGAGGTAGGATACCAAGACCTTTGAATACAGACTTTTATAAATTAATTATACCTTGACATGAATCCTTAGATTCAACGCTATACATTCTTTGTAAAATATTATATTTCTCACAAGTCAGTAGACCTAGTACCGTTTCACAGTGATTTTTTGTTATTATAAATCTCAACTTCTCGTTATATTTATTACAAAATTTACATAATATTTCACATGTACCCATAATGGGTATTCTATGACCACTGAAACCAACTATGTTTATATTTAAATTATTATTTATCATTAATTTGGATATATTTAACTTTTTAAATGTTTTAAAAGACATTACATTAATATAAGACCCTGTGTCTAATATGCAATTAACATTTACATTATTTATTATGATATTAAATTGCCATCCCCTCTTTGAGTTATTTACAATATTAATTTTACTTTTAATAATAGACTTTAATATAAAATTTTCACTATTATCTTGTATATTTTCATTGCAATTTAAAGACATATTTTCAATACTATCTTGACAATTCTTTATATTGTACACATTTCTATTTTTAAAACAACATCTATAATAATGTCCAAGTTTCTTACATAACCTGCATCTTGCTTCAGCCGCTGGGCATTTGAATCCATGTTGTCTGCCACACTTTTGACACGCTTTCCTCGAAGGTGTTTTGCTTACATACCTTCCTCCAGTAGTGTGCTCTCTGCTCGGGGTCCTCTTAATATAATAATGATGATTTTCTTCATTTAATCCTCTGTAGTCATTTCTGCTTGGAGACCATATTCTTTGTTGACGCAGTTGTTGATTGGTATCTCTATTATACCTATTCACTCTTTTTCCTTTAACAATAAACACATTTTCTTCTACCTGGTCACTCTCCGACGTCGTTGAAGTGTTCCTATTGATTTTTTCTGCGTCCTGTTGTGCTAATATAGCCGTTTTTGCTATTTCTATCGCCCTGTCTAGCGATATATTTGGTTCCAGAAGCAGCCTTCGCCTTATATGAGATAAATTTGTACTCATATTTGCTATAAAAACGTCTCTAACTAACGTTTCCCTCAGCTCTTTAAATTCACAGTTTAGACTAAGATTTTCTAAACTTGTAATGAAGTCGTTGACACTTTCATTATCCTTTTGTTTTAGTGAAAAGAAACTATATCTGACCATCGTTAGGTTTTTTCTCGGCTCGAAATACTTATTAAACTTTTCAATTAACTGAGACAAACTAATAACAAATCAATATTAACATTGAACGAATTAAAAATATCCACGCATTTCTCCCCCATCGAATGTAACATTAATGCAACTTTTCTTTTCTCATCTTCTTTTTGTAAATTAGACGCTAGTATATATAATTCGAACTGTTGAAGCCACGATTTCCATTTAACACTATCGTTTTTTGAATTTAAGCGCAACTGCGGTATCAATGTTATTGTTGACATATTTAAATTTTCGTCCGCCATCTTGTTTGTTGTGTTACACGAAGAAAAAAGTTCTCAGATTTAAAGTTATTTTTAAAATTATTATTTAAACTACTTACGATTTTAAAAACTATTTAAATTACACATACACGCACTTCTGACACCATGTTAAGTTATCTCTGGGGTTCTAGTAACTAGTTTATTCGTAATTATGAATATATTTCTGAGAGTAAAGACGAGCAATCTATCCTAGAGAGAGAGGGAGGGTGCGTACTGCCGATATATAATAATAACTAACTGATCAACGAGCTACCATAGACAAAATACAGTATTATTTACTTTTATGATATATTCCTAACATCCCCCTTTTTCACTACTTTCCATACACCATTGAGACTGAGACACCTGACTACTTATATTCACTGAGAGAGAGCACTATGTTAACGGCACGACGATCCTACACGAACTGAACCCGACCTCTCCTTTGTTTCTAGCTAACTATTGCAATGCTGCGAACAACTTTTTTCTTTTATGGCTCTAAAGTAAAAACAATGGACATTTATGATTTACTTATTTATTTCCAAAACAATTATCTAACAACTCTTCGACATTACTTATGATTTTGCTCAACTTAACCTATATCCCTTTCAATGCTAATCAACTGTACATTTTTTAAAAACACATAATAATTCATCAATCAACTTATAAAAATTCAAAGTAAACTTAAAACTATAAATATCTTTTCTTTATTATTTATTTATTTATTTTAATAGATATTTTCTTTTTCTATTTATTTAATTATTATTCTTATATCTTTTTTATGTATATATTCTTTCTTTTCCTTCTTTTTTTTTTTTTTTTTAATTTATTATTATTTTTAATAATCCTAAATTATTACATTATTTACTACATACACTAGTCTACTAAACATAATTATCATTAAAATATGTCCTATTTTTTTTTTTTTGTTTTTTTACTAATGTACCTGACTTTGTTACATAGTGTTTAGAATTATTTGTCTGGTTCTGTTCCTGTACCTCCTGTCTATATCCTGATATTATAATGAAAGCAAAACGTTTCTTTTACATTGTCTTTTATATTTTTATATAGGCTTGAATCAAATTACATGGGAATTATTATTACTTTGCATTAAGTAAGCAATGTCATTATCTTACCTATACCTAGGCCTTTATTGAGTCCTATTATGCCCATAACTATCCCCATTGTTTTTTCCTATTATAACTCAATATCATTCTTATTGTATCTGGAAACCAATATGAATTATGGTTTCTTTTTTTAATATATTAAATCATACTGTTTGAAAACTTATAACGGTTTTTTTTTTTAAATTATATTTTAAAATTATCGAAATTTAAGCTTTATATTCCTATGAAAGTAAATCTTTGATATTCTGGGTTGTGGTCATATCCCTTTTGGATTAAAATTTTTCAGGATAAACCCCCTTTATACTACACTTATTAAAAATGTATACTAAATAAAACTAACAAACAGACCAGAATCCTGAAAACGCATCTAAATGTGATAAATAAGTAGAACCTATCAATTTTGACCCTACATATATCATCAATGTTTTCTCTTTAAAACATTTTTATTCTAATTTCTGGGCTTTTAATGAACCCATCGGTTCTCCCGAACCATTATATCAAAATTGTTGCCACTCACCGACTCTTTATGCTTCTTTACTGGTTCTATCACCTTTATTTTCAGCATGCGATTCAATTCTTTGCGGAGTCCATCAGGCAACGCGAATGTGACTCTCCATGGTGGGTCAGCACACGGAGCAGCCTCTGGTTTTATTTTAGTTGGCAGACAGGAGGTAGGATACCAAGACCTTTGAATACAGACTTTTATAAATTAATTATACCTTGACATGAATCCTTAGATTCAACGCTATACATTCTTTGTAAAATATTATATTTCTCACAAGTCAGTAGACCTAGTACCGTTTCACAGTGATTTTTTGTTATTATAAATCTCAACTTCTCGTTATATTTATTACAAAATTTACATAATATTTCACATGTACCCATAATGGGTATTCTATGACCACTGAAACCAACTATGTTTATATTTAAATTATTATTTATCATTAATTTGGATATATTTAACTTTTTAAATGTTTTAAAAGACATTACATTAATATAAGACCCTGTGTCTAATATGCAATTAACATTTACATTATTTATTATGATATTAAATTGCCATCCCCTCTTTGAGTTATTTACAATATTAATTTTACTTTTAATAATAGACTTTAATATAAAATTTTCACTATTATCTTGTATATTTTCATTGCAATTTAAAGACATATTTTCAATACTATCTTGACAATTCTTTATATTGTACACATTTCTATTTTTAAAACAACATCTATAATAATGTCCAAGTTTCTTACATAACCTGCATCTTGCTTCAGCCGCTGGGCATTTGAATCCATGTTGTCTGCCACACTTTTGACACGCTTTCCTCGAAGGTGTTTTGCTTACATACCTTCCTCCAGTAGTGTGCTCTCTGCTCGGGGTCCTCTTAATATAATAATGATGATTTTCTTCATTTAATCCTCTGTAGTCATTTCTGCTTGGAGACCATATTCTTTGTTGACGCAGTTGTTGATTGGTATCTCTATTATACCTATTCACTCTTTTTCCTTTAACAATAAACACATTTTCTTCTACCTGGTCACTCTCCGACGTCGTTGAAGTGTTCCTATTGATTTTTTCTGCGTCCTGTTGTGCTAATATAGCCGTTTTTGCTATTTCTATCGCCCTGTCTAGCGATATATTTGGTTCCAGAAGCAGCCTTCGCCTTATATGAGATAAATTTGTACTCATATTTGCTATAAAAACGTCTCTAACTAACGTTTCCCTCAGCTCTTTAAATTCACAGTTTAGACTAAGATTTTCTAAACTTGTAATGAAGTCGTTGACACTTTCATTATCCTTTTGTTTTAGTGAAAAGAAACTATATCTGACCATCGTTAGGTTTTTTCTCGGCTCGAAATACTTATTAAACTTTTCAATTAACTGAGACAAACTAATAACAAATCAATATTAACATTGAACGAATTAAAAATATCCACGCATTTCTCCCCCATCGAATGTAACATTAATGCAACTTTTCTTTTCTCATCTTCTTTTTGTAAATTAGACGCTAGTATATATAATTCGAACTGTTGAAGCCACGATTTCCATTTAACACTATCGTTTTTTGAATTTAAGCGCAACTGCGGTATCAATGTTATTGTTGACATATTTAAATTTTCGTCCGCCATCTTGTTTGTTGTGTTACACGAAGAAAAAAGTTCTCAGATTTAAAGTTATTTTTAAAATTATTATTTAAACTACTTACGATTTTAAAAACTATTTAAATTACACATACACGCACTTCTGACACCATGTTAAGTTATCTCTGGGGTTCTAGTAACTAGTTTATTCGTAATTATGAATATATTTCTGAGAGTAAAGACGAGCAATCTATCCTAGAGAGAGAGGGAGGGTGCGTACTGCCGATATATAATAATAACTAACTGATCAACGAGCTACCATAGACAAAATACAGTATTATTTACTTTTATGATATATTCCTAACATCCCCCTTTTTCACTACTTTCCATACACCATTGAGACTGAGACACCTGACTACTTATATTCACTGAGAGAGAGCACTATGTTAACGGCACGACGATCCTACACGAACTGAACCCGACCTCTCCTTTGTTTCTAGCTAACTATTGCAATGCTGCGAACAACTTTTTTCTTTTATGGCTCTAAAGTAAAAACAATGGACATTTATGATTTACTTATTTATTTCCAAAACAATTATCTAACAACTCTTCGACATTACTTATGATTTTGCTCAACTTAACCTATATCCCTTTCAATGCTAATCAACTGTACATTTTTTAAAAACACATAATAATTCATCAATCAACTTATAAAAATTCAAAGTAAACTTAAAACTATAAATATCTTTTCTTTATTATTTATTTATTTATTTTAATAGATATTTTCTTTTTCTATTTATTTAATTATTATTCTTATATCTTTTTTATGTATATATTCTTTCTTTTCCTTCTTTTTTTTTTTTTTTTTAATTTATTATTATTTTTAATAATCCTAAATTATTACATTATTTACTACATACACTAGTCTACTAAACATAATTATCATTAAAATATGTCCTATTTTTTTTTTTTTTTGTTTTTTTACTAATGTACCTGACTTTGTTACATAGTGTTTAGAATTATTTGTCTGGTTCTGTTCCTGTACCTCCTGTCTATATCCTGATATTATAATGAAAGCAAAACGTTTCTTTTACATTGTCTTTTATATTTTTATATAGGCTTGAATCAAATTACATGGGAATTATTATTACTTTGCATTAAGTAAGCAATGTCATTATCTTACCTATACCTAGGCCTTTATTGAGTCCTATTATGCCCATAACTATCCCCATTGTTTTTTCCTATTATAACTCAATATCATTCTTATTGTATCTGGAAACCAATATGAATTATGGTTTCTTTTTTTAATATATTAAATCATACTGTTTGAAAACTTATAACGGTTTTTTTTTTTTTTTTAATTATATTTTAAAATTATCGAAATTTAAGCTTTATATTCCTATGAAAGTAAATCTTTGATATTCTGGGTTGTGGTCATATCCCTTTTGGATTAAAATTTTTCAGGATAAACCCCCTTTATACTACACTTATTAAAAATGTATACTAAATAAAACTAACAAACAGACCAGAATCCTGAAAACGCATCTAAATGTGATAAATAAGTAGAACCTATCAATTTTGACCCTACATATATCATCAATGTTTTCTCTTTAAAACATTTTTATTCTAATTTCTGGGCTTTTAATGAACCCATCGGTTCTCCCGAACCATTATATCAAAATTGTTGCCACTCACCGACTCTTTATGCTTCTTTACTGGTTCTATCACCTTTATTTTCAGCATGCGATTCAATTCTTTGCGGAGTCCATCAGGCAACGCGAATGTGACTCTCCATGGTGGGTCAGCACACGGAGCAGCCTCTGGTTTTATTTTAGTTGGCAGACAGGAGGTAGGATACCAAGACCTTTGAATACAGACTTTTATAAATTAATTATACCTTGACATGAATCCTTAGATTCAACGCTATACATTCTTTGTAAAATATTATATTTCTCACAAGTCAGTAGACCTAGTACCGTTTCACAGTGATTTTTTGTTATTATAAATCTCAACTTCTCGTTATATTTATTACAAAATTTACATAATATTTCACATGTACCCATAATGGGTATTCTATGACCACTGAAACCAACTATGTTTATATTTAAATTATTATTTATCATTAATTTGGATATATTTAACTTTTTAAATGTTTTAAAAGACATTACATTAATATAAGACCCTGTGTCTAATATGCAATTAACATTTACATTATTTATTATGATATTAAATTGCCATCCCCTCTTTGAGTTATTTACAATATTAATTTTACTTTTAATAATAGACTTTAATATAAAATTTTCACTATTATCTTGTATATTTTCATTGCAATTTAAAGACATATTTTCAATACTATCTTGACAATTCTTTATATTGTACACATTTCTATTTTTAAAACAACATCTATAATAATGTCCAAGTTTCTTACATAACCTGCATCTTGCTTCAGCCGCTGGGCATTTGAATCCATGTTGTCTGCCACACTTTTGACACGCTTTCCTCGAAGGTGTTTTGCTTACATACCTTCCTCCAGTAGTGTGCTCTCTGCTCGGGGTCCTCTTAATATAATAATGATGATTTTCTTCATTTAATCCTCTGTAGTCATTTCTGCTTGGAGACCATATTCTTTGTTGACGCAGTTGTTGATTGGTATCTCTATTATACCTATTCACTCTTTTTCCTTTAACAATAAACACATTTCTTCTACCTGGTCACTCTCCGACGTCGTTGAAGTGTTCCTATTGATTTTTTCTGCGTCCTGTTGTGCTAATATAGCCGTTTTTGCTATTTCTATCGCCCTGTCTAGCGATATATTTGGTTCCAGAAGCAGCCTTCGCCTTATATGAGATAAATTTGTACTCATATTTGCTATAAAAACGTCTCTAACTAACGTTTCCCTCAGCTCTTTAAATTCACAGTTTAGACTAAGATTTTCTAAACTTGTAATGAAGTCGTTGACACTTTCATTATCCTTTTGTTTTAGTGAAAAGAAACTATATCTGACCATCGTTAGGTTTTTTCTCGGCTCGAAATACTTATTAAACTTTTCAATTAACTGAGACAAACTAATAACAAATCAATATTAACATTGAACGAATTAAAAATATCCACGCATTTCTCCCCCATCGAATGTAACATTAATGCAACTTTTCTTTTCTCATCTTCTTTTTGTAAATTAGACGCTAGTATATATAATTCGAACTGTTGAAGCCACGATTTCCATTTAACACTATCGTTTTTTGAATTTAAGCGCAACTGCGGTATCAATGTTATTGTTGACATATTTAAATTTTCGTCCGCCATCTTGTTTGTTGTGTTACACGAAGAAAAAAGTTCTCAGATTTAAAGTTATTTTTAAAATTATTATTTAAACTACTTACGATTTTAAAAACTATTTAAATTACACATACACGCACTTCTGACACCATGTTAAGTTATCTCTGGGGTTCTAGTAACTAGTTTATTCGTAATTATGAATATATTTCTGAGAGTAAAGACGAGCAATCTATCCTAGAGAGAGAGGGAGGGTGCGTACTGCCGATATATAATAATAACTAACTGATCAACGAGCTACCATAGACAAAATACAGTATTATTTACTTTTATGATATATTCCTAACACTTCTGTCCATATGACCTCAGACCCGTCAACATCATTCAGACAAGATATTCATCACATAGTAGAACCACAATAACAAGATCTTCCTAATGTGTCTCTCAATGTATGAGTTAGCAGCAACCAACCAGTACCTTCTATTGTTTTGTCTGAGTACATGAGAGCTATTGAAACTGAAAGCAGGTGCTTTATTGAAGGATGCACAAAGAACAGAAAGATACAGAGTACCACTTACTACTTGTAAAATGTTACTTAATGAATATAAATAATACATCCCCGGAAATAACCGTCTTTGTGGTCAACATTTGGTTATCGAAGCATGGGATTTTTTGGATAGTTTGAGATCCAATTATGGTCAGACAGATACTGAGAGACAAATCATGTTGTTGGCATATGGACTGGGTTAAATAAAGAGCAGTTCAACCAGATGTTCGCTGAAGTTCCTGAACTATCAGATATACTAAAATTAGCTCTGGCCGCTTATTTGATGAAGCTTAGAACTGGAGATTCAAATGAAAGATTGGCAACTTTATTAAAAGTATCTCAGACAACT
>JBBEEQ010000197.1:0-31000 GCA_037950945.1 Hypolimnas misippus
ATAAGTATTCAAGAGAATCTGCAGAGTACGGCGGGGAACAAAGAACAGCATTGGCAGAAATGTTGCCGCGTAGATAAATACCCACGCCACCTCCACCTCGCCCAGTGCGGTCACAACGGAACAATTGGTAACCAGGTAGAGAGCAACAAGTAGACGGAAGAGAAGGTTTCAACCAAGTTTCAGAGATAAGAATACAATCGACTACACCGGTGTCGAAGGATGTGAGAAGATCAGATTGGTGAGCCGGTAGACTCTGCGCATTGATGTGCACTAAGGAAAGGAGATTTATGTTAGGATGAAAAACCCTCTGAAGCTTTTCTTCTAAAGAGTCTGTGTCTGATAGTGAGCTACTATTACTACTTAAAGCACTTTCATAATTATCTGATGAACAAGAAAAAAAATCATCTTCTATACAGCGTGTTCTAAAAACTGTGTCTTCCCTTAAAGGCATGTATACATATAAGTATAAGCTTATTATTAAAAATAGTATAACTTAAAAAATATCAAGCAGAGGTCAGTTACATTGCATAAGCTAAATAAGTTTTAAATCGACATTATTTGAAAAAACGTTTCAAACATCTGACCCATAAATAACCAGCTTACCTTAACCCTTTAAAATACCGACTTAAAATTTACTTTAAACACTACTTTTAAAAAATCTGCTAAAAAGTGTTCCCGAATAATATGATACATACTATTTACTTTTATTTGTTTTTATGTTTTATTTTTGTTATTCCTCAATACTATGATGCATATTGTTTTAGAACATTTTTATTTTTTATTTTGTAAATAACTTAAGGATATTCTTTTAAATGGTTGTAATATGAGTAATTTCAGTAATAGTTCATAAAATTCAATATGCTATGTTAGTTTTATTTATTTACTTAGTTTATTATTTGCTTAGTTTTGTCATATTAAATATTACCTATAAATTTTTATATGCAAAAAAGTACGCGTTATTAAACGGTTAAGGCGCCGTATAGTCGCGCCGGCGCACGCGCGGCCATTCATCGCAGGCGCGGCGCCGGCGTGGCGCGACGCGTCTTTTGTTAGTTTTTCGAATAGAGATTTGCAAGTTTAAAAATTAGGTATATCGATAAATATTCTATCGATATTTTCAATATGCTATAAATGTTATGCTTTTCACATTAAAATAATTTCATTTAAAATAACTTTTATTAATAATAAATATTATTAATCAATATTATAATTTGGAACTTCTTCAGGTAAATTAACTATGTTGTATTATTAGGATAAATCGTTAATCTACTTCTATTAAAAATGGTATTTTACAATCAAAAATAATATTAATGTTTGATATATCAAAATATCGAAATAATATGAATATTAAATATTTATTTATTGTTATGATTATTTAAATATCGATAATTTATTTCATTTATCGATATTTTTTATTCGAGCCTATGCCGCCCTTTTAATAAAAAAAAGTATTAGTTAGTTCCTCGTGAAAATTTCTTCCGAGTGGATTACTTTTTGGTTACGGTTTTATAAAATTGTGTTGTTTTATAAAATGTACTCCAACTAGGAATATTTCAATATGTTAATGTCTCTAGGGAAATGTGATAGTCATTATGCGGAATCGCGTAGACTTTATGACGAACTGTTTGCTTCTCCAAGAAACATACCATTACCGTCACTTAAGGCATTTCAGCGTCATATACGCATGTACAATTTCGGAAATGTCGATGGCCGTGACGATCTAGAGGAACACATATTAGATGTTTTTCGACAGGACCCTACGCAAAGCACGCGCTCGGTGGGACATCAACTCGGTGTCAACCATACGCGTGTATGGAAAGTTTTAAAGGAAAATGGCCAGCACCCGTACCATTATCGTCGAGTACAGTTATTAATGCCTACCGACTTCGAGCCTAGAATGGCATTCTAAAGATTGCTAACTTTATTTCCCGATGCCCTAAATGCATAGAAGTACAAGGCGGGCATATTGAGCAACACATTAATGGCCGTCAAGTAGATGTTATTATTAACTAAGTATTATTATTTTAAATTGATTTGTAACACAGTGAAACGTATCGATATTTGAAAAAAAGCGGTATCAGTGAATCGTTAAAGTGATTAAACAATCAAAATAATGTGAATGTACGTTCGAGTTCGTCACTAGTAGCGCAGCAGGTGTGATGGCGCCATGGAGTCTCATCGTGTTATACCAGTGCGTACAAACATTTTGTTACTCCACATATAATAATCATTTAATATTTAATTTTATTATTTTGATTGAAGAGTTTGTAAATGTAAGTTGTTTGATTGTGTTACATTTTCGATACTGATAACGCAGGGGATTGACACAATTTTTCATACACACTGTATACATAATATAAATAAAGGGATATACAAAAATATATACATATATAAGGAGTTCGACTCTATACTGCGGTCATTCAAATGGGACGTTCGGTAAGTGTAACTCATCACATTCCGCATAAAAAAAAAATTCCCAAAAATAGTTTTTAAACATTTAAAATATTTAAATATTCGCGCTCCACTGTTCGTGCGCACGCATTACACTATCTAAGGCGCGCGCAGCACAACTTCGATTTACACTTACCTCGTAATGAGTAAAAGTGGTCGAGTCCGTAAGTTGCATATAAGGTTTGATACTCATGTTTCGAGTCATCCATTTAGTGTATCGTACTTTAATTTTCTTTTACACAACAACCGCACTTAACTCACTGTATCACTTAACAAAACCTTTAAAAACATAAACACTTTTTGGTGGACACACGAGTGTAAACGCGCGCGAAAGATAATTTAACAAAATAGCTAGGCGGGTCACTGATCTCAGTCAGCTGTGGTCTGTTGTGGTGTGTGTGTTAGGTCATTGACCTACGGTACCTAACTAATACGTCTAATTACCTCAGGTATGATTCGAATTTACCGTCACACTTGATCAGGCATCGGACTGGCAAAGTAATTGTAACAACATCTCGTAAATAAATTTAATTGAATTTATCCCAATAGTTACGTAAGCGTACGTATAGTTACGTAATTTCAAAAATTAATCACGTAACATTAAAATCAAAATGTGTCAAAACAATTTGGCGTGTTTAAAAATTAGAATCATCTCTGTTTACCAAAGTCATTTAGTATTTCAGTAACAAACTGACGAGCGTATAAATAAGAATTATTAATAACTGTGTTGCGACATTTCGCTAACATAACATTTTTTAATACCTTAAACAAGCCTACTTAAAAACAAAAAAGAAAATTAATCCTTCTTCTAATAATTATTAAACAAGTACATAAATGTAACACGCGATCACAATCACTAGACACTCAAAACTAAATAAAAACAGATCATCTGTCTATGGCATCACGAAGTATCCTCCGAAACAAATAAACAAAATAAATCAAATTAGGTAACACCGATTGAATATTTTATTCACAATTTTTATCAAAGCATAATTTTGATGTCATTTGTTATACCCACTTTATTAATATTTTGCACGATATTTGTCATAGCCTATACGTGTTTATAAAAATCGTAATTTATAATAACATATTTTCACTATTTTCACGAATTTAAAGTCAATTAAAACATTACAAATCAACGACTTTGTCACAACAATTCGGCATGTTTAAAAATTTAAATAATCCCTATTTACAGTAATATCTCTTTTTAAAAAACTATTATGATTATTTGAGTTTATAAAATTGAATTAATAGAAATTAGATAGTATGATGACAACGCGTATAATATTAAACAAGTGTATAACCTAACCTACACACTTAACAAATGAAAAAAAAAAACAAAGCAATATCAACTTGTTGCGTTGCGCGAGCAATTCATTGTAACGCAATTTCTAAGGGCTAACGAAATACTAATAATTCAAATAACCACGCCGACGCGCGACGTGCGATGCCGGGACCTCTCTGTCCCACCCCCTGCACCCGGCCTAACGATGAAGGAGAAAGACTCTTGCGCAGCGGCGATGGCCGTACCGCCCGTACCCCGCGCCCCACTTCCCATATCTCTGTTATTTTTTATACGTGCCAAAACAGAACAATAAAATTATTTTTGTTTAGCAAATTAGAATAATATTCCTAGCTATCTAAAACAGATTTTTTTTAATCTGCATTCCACACTTCCGTATAAAATATGATTAATTTTCTTACTAAACTGTTTTATTTTCGTACTTTTATAATATTCCAACAGTAATACATTTATTTATAAATAATAAAATGACGATGTTTTATCGTTTTATTATTTAACCGTATTATTGAACCTTGAAATAGCGCCATCGGACGTTTATAACATTGTTTTCATAATACTCATATTAGGTACATGCAACAACATCAACACTAATATTTATTATTGTCGAGTATTAATCAAATAAAATTTAAAATTCAATTTTACTTATGGAATAACTTTAATTTACTAAAACACAATAAAACATTCTGATGAATGAACTCCTTAAATTTTATAAAAAGGATAAAATACGTAAGTGCTTAAGTAGAAAAATTATATGTCTTATAATAGATTCTTGTTATTATTAAAAAGTTGTAAATAATAATAATTAAAAACAAAATAATTTTAGTTCATAAAAAATTGTTACGTAAATTAAGTGTATTCAATCCTTTTATCTTTCTTTGAAGTTGTATTGTTAATAATATGTTATTACATTATTAGTAGATAATAATAAGTCAAATATCGACTTATTATTTTAATTGTATTTTTTTAATTGCGAAAATCACGGCTAATAGTAGTGACCTTGAAACTTGATGCTTCGACCTCACATTAAGCGACATTAAAGGACACTTTCCGTGACATGACCTTTAAAGAGAATAAGAGAATGTAAGATACAAAGAACAAAATTTCTCCTTGGTACATTTGAACTTACTTTAAATCGAATTATTTTGAAATTGTAAAATAATTCAATTCGAGACTTTATAGTACCTACCTCTTTCCACGTTCATTAACTAGTAAATGAAGTAGGTAATATTTTTTTTAACAAACCTAACCCATAGTTCATTCAGTTTTCGCTGAAGTACGGTTTCATCATTTTTTATAAAGAAAGCTAATATGTGGTTGATAATAAGGGTTTAGTAACAAAAACAAACAATTTAGAATTCAATAACTAAAATAATACGTAAGTTGTAGAGGTCATGCGAAAAATGAGACTTCATAATATTGTGTAAACTAGCGAAGTTCAATAATATTAATGTACTAAGGTATTTTTAAATAATACTTTTGAAAAAACGAATTACATGTTTAACACTCCGCCGTACTACTGTTGAGTAATATTTTATTTATTTTTACGTAATACGTAATTCTGTATTTTATAATTATGTATTAAATATTTTTAAATAATGATAATTCGTTTTAAGTTATCAGTTTCGCCGCTAGCGCGGCCTTGTCCTTCGAGTCTTCGTTGAGTATCTTCGTCTCACTCCCACTTGCATTTCTCCTTGTTTTTTTAACTTTAGTTGCAAAAAACTTCCGGTATCTCCAGACGTTAGAAATTACGCGTGTTACATTTTTAGTTTCGAATGTGTAAAA
Organism: Hypolimnas misippus; assembly: GCA_037950945.1. Classification (NCBI taxonomy): domain Eukaryota; kingdom Metazoa; phylum Arthropoda; class Insecta; order Lepidoptera; family Nymphalidae; genus Hypolimnas; species Hypolimnas misippus. The sequence continues at coordinate 5,540 of JBBEEQ010000197.1, forward strand.
AGAGTGAATTAATGACAATAATTGTGTTATTAGAAGTACAAAAATGTTTAAACAATGATTACTGTGAAAGATATCGTAATAAATATGTTTAATAGATACTGTGAAAAATAGTTCAGTGTTATAAAAATATCTATTCACCTAAGGATACTTGGTGAGCTATTTTTAGGGTTCCGTACCTTAAAAGGAAAAACGGAACCCTTATAGGATCACTTTGTTGACCGTCTGTCTGTCTGTCTGTCTGTCTGTCTGTCTGTCTGTCGGGATGTCAACCCTTTTTTCTCAGAAATGCATGGACGTATCATATTGAAATTAATATCATATACTCAAGTCTACGATGACATGCGGCCGTGAAAATATTAAAGTTCTAAGTCAACGCAATTAAAAGATAATGGCAAATATGTCGAATATTTTGACCATTTTTGCGTTTTCGCAAGGAAATCAAAACCTATAGGGTACTTCCCATAGACCTAGCAAGACGAAATTTGGCAAGAAGTAAGATCTTATGGTACGAATAAAGGAAAAAATCTGAAAACTGTAAATTTCTGTATGTATGTGTCTGTTTGTAAGTTTGTCTTTCAACTTTTTTCTCAGGAACGCGTGAAGGTAACAAATTTTTTATCAATGTCAAGTATTCAGAGCTATAATTACTAAGAGCTGTGAAAAAATTAGACTTCTAAGTTAACACAGTCAGAAGATACGGTCATTTATGTCGCATATTTTAAGAATTTAACGTTTTTAACGTTTTCACAAGGGAATCAAAACCTACAGGGTACTTCCCATTAACTTAGCATCATGAAATTTGGCCAGGAGCATGGTCTTATAGTATTAATAATGGAAAAAATCCGAAAACTGTAAATTTCTGTTCGTGTGTCGGTCAGTCTGTACATCTGTCTTTCAACCTTTTTCTCAGGAATGCGTAAATGTATCAAGTTGTAAATTATATCAAATATTCAGAGCTGCATTCACTTGAAGCTGTTAACAAAACCTAAATTATAAATCAATACGCATCTAATTAATTAAAACGCATTATTTTTGGAAAACAAACTAAGTTTGTGTGTGAGATAATAGAGCGTATCAAGCGGAAAATAATATAATCTTAGAATTAAAATTATATGTACTTAAAACAAATTAACATAGAATTTGATCACGGTCAAAAAACAATTTTACAATCAATGAGGAGAAATTTGTATCAAAACGAAAACATAGGGGCAGCAAACCTTTATAAACAACGCAATGCAACCTATATGCCGCAGCTAACAAAATGATAGCGCGATTCAGCGTACAGTCAGCGCCATCTCTGGACAATATTATGACATTACGTAGATAAAATTCTCGATTAATGTTACTAGAGGTAACATCATTTTAAAATTTAAAATTTTAGTTAAAACTGTCCAAATATTTTAAGTACAAATAACAATTAATTTATACAAATAAATATTTAATCTTATTGTTTTCATGAAAAAGTTAGTTAAAATTATTCTAAATATGAAAATAAAGAATTAATAAATAAAAAATATTATTTAAACGCGCTAAAAATAATAAAATAAACTATTCCTTTAAAAGTTTCATCATCAATTATCATTAATTTTATCGTCATTACATAATTTACATTAAATATAAAAGCTTCACACGATTTGATTTAAGTACTCGTATTAACTTAGTTCGAAAATTTAAAAATTAAATTCAATCAAATCGAGTAAATTACTTTACTTCTTACTACTGTGTAGATAATACATGTAAGTCTTCTGGTTATTAGTAATATAAGTTTTTTTTTATAAAAAAACAATTAGTTTTATTCGAATTAGGGACTACTTATTTTCGTCTTGGCAACACTAATATATACTTTGATTGATAATGTAAATCTAAATATTTTACGAACGTAGTGTAGTGGAAGTGGAGTGTAGTAGAATATAAATAAAAATAAAACAAGAATAAAATAAAATGTAATTATGTATATAATAATTGATTATTTTTAACCGACTTCGAAATGGAGGAGGTTTCATGTTCGGCTGTATGTATTTTTTTATATTTTTACACCGATTTTTCCGTCATTTGTGAACCGATTTTCATTTTTTTTTTGTTTTAAAGGGTATACTTCCAATTTGGTCCCATTGTCATGAAGTCAGGATCTGATGATGGAATCCTGGAGAAATCGAGGGTAATCTTCAAATATTATAGGCACACCTTTACCGATTTAGGTATTTTTGACAGTAACTCATGCATTTGCTCACGAAAAGCTACATTTGATGAGGGGGAGCTGATGATGAAGATTACAAATGGGTACCGGAACCACTTAATAACGAGTATTTTACGTGTTGCGATTCGATTGCTTCAATATGATTGCTAAGCAATTTATTCTCGGCACAATGTATACGGTGAAGTGGAGCTGATGATGCGATATCAGGAGAACTGCCATTGAAAAATATGATATTAGTCTACCCGTGACCACGAACGCTGCAAAGTGCTCGAAATGTCGGGATGATAAAAATAAATAATATACGCGATTTAAATCCGTTTAAAACAGTTTTATTTCAATGAACAATAATCGCGAAAATCTAAGACAACGATAAGGTACACAAGGTAATTAAAAAGCGGAAAAATCTTCAAGATTTAATTTTCGTAATTGACCAACTATTTTTATTTATATACCTATTATTTCTAGCCAATATGGCTAAAGCGGCTACAAATGGTTTGAGTTTATGGAGGGCTGAGACGTCGCGTCCGTTGGTGGACCCTTTAATGACTAATTTTTATCGCAAATGTGCACTTTAGGTCTAAGTAAGAACCCTCTGTACGGAACCCTCGGTGCGCGAGTCCTACTCGCACTTGACCAGTTATTTTTAAATATTTTGTGTACGTTTCAGATGTATAGTGATCAACCGATCACGTGTGACACCATTTAATTTTATTAGAAAAGTATTTCATTACTTTTTTTATTATTTGAATAGGCTTGTTTAAGGTATAAAAATTATGATTGTTATTTAAGATAGCTTAGGAAAAATTAGTTGTGATAGACTATAAATACAATAGTAGAACATTTTTAAATCTAATAATTATTAAAAAATAGTATTTTAATACTTAATTAGGTAAAGGATTATGTTGTTACTTGAAATATTTTCTTACTAATATTATAAACGTGAAATGTGTATGTATGTTTCGATGTTTGTTATTCTATCACGCAAAAAGTACTAAATGGATTTTAATGAATCTTTACAATAATAAAGCTTCTACATCAAAATAACACATAGACTACCTATTCTATCTACTCTTATCAACATACCACGCGAGTGTAGCAGGCGAAGGCTAGTATAATAATTATTATAAATAGAGATGAGTCCAATTTTTAAACACACCTGATTGTTGTGATACATAGTTTATTTATTTAAATGCTATGATCAATTTCTAATACCTGCCTTGACGTTATTCAGTTTTGTTATATGTTTTTAGGAATTTCATTAAGTTAATTAACATGATGTCACAAATAATTTGCCAATCTCAAGCCTGGTGAAGTTTGACGGAAAATTCGAATCATACTTAGGTAAAGTTAAGTAATGTCGTAGTTGTACGTAGTTTGGTAGGTCCATACAGCTGACTTTTGTCAGTGACTTACCTAGTGATTTTGTTCGCTTATCTTTCGCACACAATTTGACTCGTGGTTTGTGTGTACACTAGAAAGTGTTTGTTTTCTATCTTAAATGGTAGGTTGAGACTCGAATACTTCGTAATGCCATAGACAGATGATCTGTTTTTATTTAGTTTTGAGTGTCTAGTGATTGTGATCGCGTGTGATATTTATGTACTTGTTTAATAATTATTAGAAGAATGATTAATTTTTTTTTTTTTGTTTTTAAGTAGGCTTGTTTAAGGTATTAAAAAAATGTTATGTTAGCGAAATGTCGCAACACAGTTATTAATAATTCTTATTTATACGCTCGTCAGTTTGTTTCTGAAATATTAAATGACTTTGGTAAACAGAGATGATTCTAATTTTTAAACACGCCAAATTGTTTTGACACGTTTTGATTTTAATGTTACGTGATTAATTTTTGAAATCCTTCGCATGTAATATAATAAATTCAATTAAGTTTATTTACGAGATGTTGAAGAATTACTTTGCCAGTCGGAAGCCTGATCAAGTGTGACGGTAAATTCGAATCATACCTGAGGTAATTAGACGTATTAGTTAGGTACCGTAGGTCAATGACCTAACCACAGCTGACTGAGATCAGTGACCCGCCTAGCTATTTTGTTAAATTATCTTTTGCGCGCGTTTACACTCGTGTGTCCACCAGAAAGTGTTTATGTTTTTAAAGGTTTTGTTAAGTGATACAGTGAGTTAAATGCGGTTGTTGTGTAAAAGAAAATTAAAGTATTACGATACACTAAATGGATGACTCGAAACATGAATATCAAACCTTATATGCAACTTACGGATTGCGTATTGGTAGGTGCTATGGACTCGACCACTTTTATTTATTACGAGGTAAGTGTAAACCGAAGTTGTACGGCGCGCGCCTTAGATAGTGTGATGCGTGCGCACGAACAGTGGAGCTCGAATATTTAAATATTTTAAATGTTTAAAAACTATTTTTGGGAATTTTTTTTTTATGCGGAATGTGATGAGTTACACTTACCGAACCTCCCATTTGAAGGACCGCAGTATAGAGTCGAACTCCTTATACAGGGTCATTTCTAAAACGTCAAAAACCTCGCAGGACGCTGTTACTACTATAATAAACAACAACTTTTGTTCTATGACTTTAGACAAAACTTAATAAAATTTCCAAAAATAGACTTTAAAACTTTTATGGCACTCTCTAATATATTTTACATCTGTATTTTCTATTATAAGCAACGTTCACCAATAGCATGCCAGCTTTCGCGAACGATGGCACGCTATTGGCCAGCGGTGACCGCCTGCCGGGGAGTCAAGGATGTACGCCGCACGCGCCTTACCCTCTACGTTGAGTTTATTATTCTTCGCAACAAAACGCGTTTAAGTTCAGATCATTCATTGTATGGCATGCTTTCGAAAAATCGTGTACTCAGTGCACAGTACTCAGCAGCATAAATTAAGAAAAAAATAGGTATTAATTACTTAATAAAAGTTTAAATTGCTAAACAAACCTAACCGTTCTCCGAATTGGACGGTGCCGAGTACCGCCGTTCGTTTACGAAAATTATAAAAGACTTAAAAAAATAAACCAACTGACTCCAAAAGCTAATAATAGATTTAAAATAAAAAAAACCGCCATCTACTTATTGTGACCATTTCAACGAGCCTCCAAACGATAATTCTGCTGTAAATTCGTGAGAAGTTGTGTATCCTGTTGATTCCAATTGATGTTGCAGCATCAGGATAAGGTTACACGAATATGTTATTTTGATATCATTGATAGTATAGTACATTTCGAGTCGATGATACAAGTAGAAGTTACTCAGATCGTTTCAACAATTGAAAGAGTTAATAACCTTGAAACGTTTGATCATTTTTTCATGAATTATAGCTAAAAACCACCTCGATTACCTCAGCTTTTAAACAAAAAAACCAAAGTACTGAACCGATATTGATGAAAATGCTATGAAACTTATCTGAAATGTTATTCAAGGTAATAAAGTAAGGAAATCGCTCAGGCTGTTTAATTGGGGAACATACATAAAAAAATCCTCTGTGGACTGAATACCTTTCCCTTTTTTTAAGTCGGGTAAAAGAGATGCGCAACGTCATATTAAATCAATCGATTAATTGATTTTCAGACGATTCTATTAGACAATTTATTATTCAAATCGAGTACAAAAAGTATAATTCCATTTTCTGTTCAATTTCGAAATTACATATGAAATTAAATTTATTCCAATAATGTCTTATAAAAATGTAAGAAAGCGGATTTATTTTCCTACATAAAATAAAGAACGAATATTAGGTATTCAATGCAATCGCGGTTTAAAATATCTTAAAGCCAAAAATAATTATTAAAATATTAATATCATTAAATACATTTTAAATTTCAAATACAAAAAAATATACTTATTTATTATTATCACCATCGTGTCATTTAGACAGCATTGTTTTAATACTGTATAAATACAAGAAATAATAAATTAATATTAAACATTATTGTTGAATAATTAACAATAATATTCATCTAATGTAACATTACGCATTTCACTTTTAAGGTGATAGTTTATTTAATAAAATAAAAAACAATACAGAGCAAAAAAATATTCAAAAGCAATTCATAGTTTTATTTCAATCGATCACAATATTTAACCGTGTAAAATATAAAAGATTGCTTGTGTACGGCAAGTACATTGCCTGACAAACATCGCGTTCTGTGTTTATCTCTTCCTACAAACAGTTAATTTATTATAGATCATGTTAAGAATGCAGTGTAAATGACAGTCGTTGATTTGTCTTGTTATTATTTATACTGACTAGGGATTATTAATATTCCCCCAATAAACACATGACAGATACATTGAATCCACAATCCCTTCATACTTATCCAGGCTTAGGACTGGCTACATTAAAAAATTAAATAAGAATAAACTGTATGTAAGCATCTAAATCAAACATTATTTACTTACTTTTAAAATACATACACGTCACACCTATGTCTCTTTTCAATTTTTAATGCAGGCGTATTTAAAAAAAGGAATCAGCGTATTTTTAACACCCTTTTCTTAAATGATAGTTTTAAAAAACAAAAAAACCCTCTTCTCGCACTTTAAAATGATAAAATAATAAAATTATTAATTAATTTTGTGAGCCATCCTCGTTACCTCGGGGTTCCATAGTGTTTAATAAGAGTCCGTAATTCAAGTTAAGAAGGTTATTACGAACGTAAACATAACAATACTTAAGGGAACCCGGGACACCGGCGCGTTTCCTCGTATGCGTGCGCGCTGCTCGCGACCGACTAACTCATCGCGTCGCCGCACCCAGTTACTCTCCGCGCCTCCCGTCCCCTCTAGGGTTCGGTCGGGGAATAACTGAACGTATCATGTTATAATTTACTATTTCATAAAAACTTAAAAAAAAAAAAAACAAACCAACTTCGAAACCGAAACAAGTATAATAAAAAGTAAAAAAATTATTATTACAAAACATTACATAGTATTGCTTTTCTCGATGTAGGGCTGTTAATTATTGAGGAGTTCTCCTAGTAACGCATCATCATGCTCACTTCACCATATGCATTGTGACGACTATAAATTGCTTAGCAATCATATTGAAGTAATCGAATCGCAACCAGTGAAATGCTCGTTATTGGGTAGTTCCGGTAGCCATCTGTGGTCTTCATCATCAGCTCCACTTCGTTAAATGTGGTTTTTCGAAAGCAAATGAACAAGTTACTATCAAAAATACTAAAATCGGTATAGGTGTGCCTATAATATTTGAAGAGTTCCCTCGATTTCTCCAGGATCCCATCGTAAAATCCTGACCTGATTACAATGGGACCACCTTGGAAGTAAACCCTTTTAAACAAGATAAAAAATTCAAAATGAGTCCACAAAAATCGGTGAACAATCATAAAAAAATACATACAGCCAAACATAGGTCCTCCTCCTTTTTCGAAGTCGGTTAAAAATGCGTGGCATATTATTGGTTATAAAATAGTAATGTAACAGCTTGTAAATGTCTCACAGCTGGACAAAGGCGTCCTCTACTATTATGGAAAAGATTTAGAGCTTAATCCACCACGCTGCTTCACTGCGGGTTGACAGATATATGTACATGTGTTAGAATTTCTCTCGATATAAGTAGGTTTCCTTACGACATTTTCACAGCCGAGCACGAGATGAATTTAAACACAAATTTAGGACTTAAAAAATCAGCAGTGCTAGCCGGGTTTGAACCCGCGATGGTTGATTTCGACGTGTTCTAACCACTAGGCCATCTCGGCTCTCATTTTTTTTTGTTATACATACCTTTCATTAATTTAAACAAAGGGATCCATGAAATAGTCTTCAACCGACTACAAAAAAATCTCAAGTCATAGTGTGTAGTTTTAGCCGACTTTCAAAAAATAAGGAGGTTGTCAATTCGTCGGGGGCTTTTTTTATGTATGCTTACCGATAACTCCGTCGATTGTGGTCCGATTTTCAAATTTTTTTTTGTCTGAAAGAGTATACTTCCAGGGTGGTCACATTATCACCAAGTCAGGATCTAATGATGGGATTCTGGAGAAATCGAGGGAACTTTTCAAATATTATAGCCACACCCATAGCAATTTATGTATTTTTGATAGTAACTCGTGCATTTGCTCTTGAACTGTCACATTTGGTGAAGTGGAACTGATGATGAAGACCTCAGATGGCCACCCAAACTTCCCGAAACACTTGTTGTGTTTCACAGGCTACGATTCGATAATTTCAATTTGAATGTTAAGCAATTTATGTTATTGTGGAGCTGATGGTGCAACACCAGGAGAACTTCTCAACAATTAACGGCCTTGCATCGGGAAAAGCAATATTTTGTTAATGGCGATAAGCAGTTGACTTAATTTATTTTAAGTTGACACTTTATTGTACCTATTAAATTCAGTTTTGAAGTCGGTTAATTTTTATTTAAATATAAAAATATTTTTAATAATTTTTATTGTGAAAAAAAAATGTATTTTTAAACCACATTATTTACAACAAGTTATTTTTTACTTACCATTTAAATTTAATTTTATGAATAATTATTACCTCCCAAGTAAAGTCTTGTGCACGGCAGCGAGTATCGCGCTTATGGCGAAATAGCATTTAACATAATCACCTTTACAACTAACATAAAGACCAACACAAAAAAATTAATTCATTTTAATTTGACCAAATTTTAAATATTTTTTCAATTATCATGTTAAGGCTCGTGGTGTTTATCCCTCGACCAGGATAAACTATATTCAATACATCTCTAGTTTGACTTGGCGAACATTGAGCGAAGCCTCGTCACATTGTGTTGATCGTAGGTACTACATATCATATTATGGCGAGTGGTATATCCTTTTTCAAAACAATTGAAATCGCAATTGTTGCCCACACATTTACACTAAAGCGGTGTTGAAGTTTTTATGCGGGTTCTTACGGGTTATCACTACAAATGTTCGAATATTGATACACTGATCCTGCAATTATTGTTAAGTAAACACAACCGAAAAGTAGGGCTACTAGGACACGCAGCGCGGGCGCATTAACGCGAACGACCGGATCAGCTGACGACCGCCGCTAACTAGTTCAAGTTCAGGCATCGCTCCCGACTCCGGGGCGGCCCCGAGCGGCCTTGTCTGCGCGCATCCCCACCCCTACATTTCGCATTTGACTGTTTCTTATCTTCTTTCTTTTACTTGCACGTAGAGTTTAATAAAACTAGAGAAATCAATTTAAATATTTTTAATTTTGTATGAAAGTAAAATATTATGAATTATGTAAAGTCGTAGAACAAAAGTTGTTGTTACGATGTTACGAATAAAACCCTACGAGGTTTTTAATGTTTTAGAAATGACCCTGTATATATAAGGAGTTCGACTCTATACTGCGGTCATTCAAATGGGACGTTCGGTAAGTGTATAACATTCCGCATAAAAAAAAATTCCCAAAAATAGTTTTTAAACATTTAAAATATTTAAATATTCGAGCTCCACTGTTCTTGCGCACGCATTACACTATCTAAGGCGCGCGCCGCACAACTTCGGTTTACACTTACCTCGTAATGAGTAAAAGTGGTCGAGTCCATAGCACCTACCAATACGCAATCCGTAAGTTGCATATAAGGTTTGATACTCATGTTTCGAGTCATCCATATAGTGTATCGTAATACTTTAATTTTCTTTTACACAACAACCGCACTTAACTCACTGTATCACTTAACAAAACCTTTAAAAACATAAACACTTTCTGGTGGACACACGAGTGTAAACGCGCGCGATAGATAATTTAACAAAATAGCTAGGCGGGTCACTGATCTCAGTCAGCTGTGGTTAGGTCATTGACCTACGGTACCTACCTGATACGTCTAATTACCTCAGGTATGATTCGAATTTACCGTCACACTTGATCAGGCTTCGGACTGGCAAAGTAATTGTAACAACATCTCGTAAATAAACTTAATTGAATTTATCCCAATAGTTACGTAAGCGAAGGATTTCAAAAATTAAGCACGTAACATTAAAATCAAAATGTGTCAAAACAATTTGGCGTGTTTAAAAATTAGAATCATCTCTGTTTACCAAAGTCATTTAGTATTTCAGTAACAAACTGACGAGCGTATAAATAAGAATTATTAATAACTGTGTTGCGACATTTCGCTAACATAACATTTTTTTAATACCTTAAACAAGCCTACTTAAAAACAAAAAAAGAAAATTAATCATTCTTCTAATAATTATTAAACAAGTACATAAATGTCACACGCGATCACAATTACTAGACACTCAAAACTAAATAGAAACAGATCATCTGTCTATGGCATCACGAAGTATCCTTCGAAACAAATAAACAAAATAAATCAAATTAGGTAACACCAATATTTTATTCACAATTTTTATCAAAGCATAATTTTGATGTCATTTGTTATACCCACTATATTAATATTTTGCGCGATATTTGTCATAGCCTATACGTGTTTATAAAAATCATAATTTATAATAACATATTTTCACTATTTTCACGAATTTAAAGTCAATTAAAACATTAGAAATCAAAGACTTTGTCACAACAATTCGGCATGTTTAAAAATTTAAATAATCCCTATTTACAGTAATATCTCTTTTTAAAACACTATTATGATTATTTGAGTTTATAAAATTGAATTAATAGAAATTAGATAGTATGATGACAACGCGTATAATATTAAACAAGTGTATAACCTAACCTACACACTTAACAAATGAAAAAAAAAAAACAAAGCAATATCAACTTGTTGCGTTGCGCGAGCAATTCATTGTAACGCAATTTCTAAGGGCTAACGAAATACTAATAATTCAAATAACCACGCCGACGCGCGACGTGCGATGCCGGGACCTCTCTGTCCCACCCCCTGCACCCGGCCTAACGATGAAGGAGAAAGACTCTTGCGCAGCGGCGATGGCCGTACCGCCCGTACCCCGCGCCCCACTTCCCATATCTCTGTTATTTTTTATACGTGCCAAAACAGAACAATAAAATTATTTTTGTTTAGCAAATTAGAATAATATTCCTAGCTACCTAAAACAGATTTTTTTTAATCTGCATTCCACACTTCCGTATAAAATATGATTAATTTTCTTACTAAACTGTTTTATTTTCGTACTTTTATAATATTCCAACAGTAATACATTTATTTATAAATAATAAAATGACGATGTTTTATCGTTTTATTATTTAACCGTATTATTGAACCTTGAAATAGCGCCATCGGACGTTTATAACATTGTTTTCATAATACTCATATTAGGTACATGCAACAACATCAACACTAATATTTATTATTGTCGAGTATTAATCAAATAAAATTTAAAATTCAATTTTACTTATGGAATAACTTTAATTTACTAAAACACAATAAAACATTCTGATGAATGAACTCCTTAAATTTTATAAAAAGGATAAAATACGCAAGTGCTTAAGTAGAAAAATTATATGTCTTATAATAGATTCTTGTTATTATTAAAAAGTTGTAAATAATAATAATTAAAAACAAAATAATTTTAGTTCATAAAAAATTGTTACGTAAATTAAGTGTATTCAATCCTTTTATCTTTCTTTGAAGTTGTATTGTTAATAATATGTTATTACATTATTAGTAGATAATAATAAGTCAAATATCGACTTATTATTTTAATTGTATTTTTTTAATTGCGAAAATCACGGCTAATAGTAGTGACCTTGAAACTTGATGCTTCGACCTCACATTAAGCGACATTAAAGGACACTTTCCGTGACATGACCTTTAAAGAGAATAAGAGAATGTAAGATACAAAGAACAAAATTTCTCCTTGGTACATTTGAACTTACTTTAAATCGAATTATTTTGAAATTGTAAAATAATTCAATTCGAGACTTTATAGTACCTACCTCTTTCCACGTTCATTAACTAGTAAATGAAGTAGGTAATATTTTTTTTAACAAACCTAACCCATAGTTCATTCAGTTTTCGCTGAAGTACGGTTTCATCATTTTTTATAAAGAAAGCTAATATGTGGTTGATAATAAGGGTTTAGTAACAAAAACAAACAATTTAGAATTCAATAACTAAAATAATACGTAAGTTGCAGAGGTCATGCGAAAAATGAGACTTCATAATATTGTGTAAACTAGCGAAGTTCAATAATATTAATGTACTAAGGTATTTTTAAATAATACTTTTGAAAAAACGAATTACATGTTTAACACTCCGCCGTACTACTGTTGAGTAATATTTTATTTATTTTTACGTAATACGTAATTCTGTATTTTATAATTATGTATTAAATATTTTTAAATAATGATAATTCGTTTTAAGTTATCAGTTTCGCCGCTAGCGCGGCCTTGTCCTTCGAGTCTTCGTTGAGTATCTTCGTCTCACTCCCACTTGCATTTCTCCTTGTTTTTTTAACTTTAGTTGCAAAAAACTTCCGGTATCTCCAGACGTTAGAAATTACGCGTGTTACATTTTTAGTTTCGAATGTGTAAAAAGAGTGAATTAATGACAATAATTGTGTTATTAGAAGTACAAAAATGTTTAAACAATGATTACTGTGAAAGATATCGTAATAAATATGTTTAATAGATACTGTGAAAAATAGTTCAGTGTTATAAAAATATCTATTCACCTAAGGATACTTGGTGAGCTATTTTTAGGGTTCCGTACCTTAAAAGGAAAAACGGAACCCTTATAGGATCACTTTGTTGACCGTCTGTCTGTCTGTCTGTCTGTCTGTCTGTCTGTCTGTCGGGATGTCAACCCTTTTTTCTCAGAAATGCATGGACGTATCATATTGAAATTAATATCATATACTCAAGTCTACGATGACATGCGGCCGTGAAAATATTAAAGTTCTAAGTCAACGCAATTAAAAGATAATGGCAAATATGTCGAATATTTTGACCATTTTTGCGTTTTCGCAAGGAAATCAAAACCTATAGGGTACTTCCCATAGACCTAGCAAGACGAAATTTGGCAAGAAGTAAGATCTTATGGTACGAATAAAGGAAAAAATCTGAAAACTGTAAATTTCTGTATGTATGTGTCTGTTTGTAAGTTTGTCTTTCAACTTTTTTCTCAGGAACGCGTGAAGGTAACAAATTTTTTATCAATGTCAAGTATTCAGAGCTATAATTACTAAGAGCTGTGAAAAAATTAGACTTCTAAGTTAACACAGTCAGAAGATACGGTCATTTATGTCGCATATTTTAAGAATTTAACGTTTTTAACGTTTTCACAAGGGAATCAAAACCTACAGGGTACTTCCCATTAACTTAGCATCATGAAATTTGGCCAGGAGCATGGTCTTATAGTATTAATAATGGAAAAAATCCGAAAACTGTAAATTTCTGTTCGTATGTCGGTCAGTCTGTACATCTGTCTTTCAACCTTTTTCTCAGGAATGCGTAAATGTATCAAGTTGTAAATTATATCAAATATTCAGAGCTGCATTCACTTGAAGCTGTTAACAAAACCTAAATTATAAATCAATACGCATCTAATTAATTAAAACGCATTATTTTTGGAAAACAAACTAAGTTTGTGTGTGAGATAATAGAGCGTATCAAGCGGAAAATAATATAATCTTAGAATTAAAATTATATGTACTTAAAACAAATTAACATAGAATTTGATCACGGTCAAAAAACAATTTTACAATCAATGAGGAGAAATTTGTATCAAAACGAAAACATAGGGGCAGCAAACCTTTATAAACAACGCAATGCAACCTATATGCCGCAGCTAACAAAATGATAGCGCGATTCAGCGTACAGTCAGCGCCATCTCTGGACAATATTATGACATTACGTAGATAAAATTCTCGATTAATGTTACTAGAGGTAACATCATTTTAAAATTTAAAATTTTAGTTAAAACTGTCCAAATATTTTAAGTACAAATAACAATTAATTTATACAAATAAATATTTAATCTTATTGTTTTCATGAAAAAGTTAGTTAAAATTATTCTAAATATGAAAATAAAGAATTAATAAATAAAAAATATTATTTAAACGCGCTAAAAATAATAAAATAAACTATTCCTTTAAAAGTTTCATCATCAATTATCATTAATTTTATCGTCATTACATAATTTACATTAAATATAAAAGCTTCACACGATTTGATTTAAGTACTCGTATTAACTTAGTTCGAAAATTTAAAAATTAAATTCAATCAAATCGAGTAAATTACTTTACTTCTTACTACTGTGTAGATAATACATGTAAGTCTTCTGGTTATTAGTAATATAAGTTTTTTTTTATAAAAAAACAATTAGTTTTATTCGAATTAGGGACTACTTATTTTCGTCTTGGCAACACTAATATATACTTTGATTGATAATGTAAATCTAAATATTTTACGAACGTAGTGTAGTGGAAGTGGAGTGTAGTAGAATATAAATAAAAATAAAACAAGAATAAAATAAAATGTAATTATGTATATAATAATTGATTATTTTTAACCGACTTCGAAATGGAGGAGGTTTCATGTTCGGCTGTATGTATTTTTTTATATTTTTACACCGATTTTTCCGTCATTTGTGAACCGATTTTCATTTTTTTTTTGTTTTAAAGGGTATACTTCCAATTTGGTCCCATTGTCATGAAGTCAGGATCTGATGATGGAATCCTGGAGAAATCGAGGGTAATCTTCAAATATTATAGGCACACCTTTACCGATTTAGGTATTTTTGACAGTAACTCATGCATTTGCTCACGAAAAGCTACATTTGATGAGGGGGAGCTGATGATGAAGATTACAAATGGGTACCGGAACCACTTAATAACGAGTATTTTACGTGTTGCGATTCGATTGCTTCAATATGATTGCTAAGCAATTTATTCTCGGCACAATGTATACGGTGAAGTGGAGCTGATGATGCGATATCAGGAGAACTGCCATTGAAAAATATGATATTAGTCTACCCGTGACCACGAACGCTGCAAAGTGCTCGAAATGTCGGGATGATAAAAATAAATAATATACGCGATTTAAATCCGTTTAAAACAGTTTTATTTCAATGAACAATAATCGCGAAAATCTAAGACAACGATAAGGTACACAAGGTAATTAAAAAGCGGAAAAATCTTCAAGATTTAATTTTCGTAATTGACCAACTATTTTTATTTATATACCTATTATTTCTAGCCAATATGGCTAAAGCGGCTACAAATGGTTTGAGTTTATGGAGGGCTGAGACGTCGCGTCCGTTGGTGGACCCTTTAATGACTAATTTTTATCGCAAATGTGCACTTTAGGTCTAAGTAAGAACCCTCTGTACGGAACCCTCGGTGCGCGAGTCCTACTCGCACTTGACCAGTTATTTTTAAATATTTTGTGTACGTTTCAGATGTATAGTGATCAACCGATCACGTGTGACACCATTTAATTTTATTAGAAAAGTATTTCATTACTTTTTTTATTATTTGAATAGGCTTGTTTAAGGTATAAAAATTATGATTGTTATTTAAGATAGCTTAGGAAAAATTAGTTGTGATAGACTATAAATACAATAGTAGAACATTTTTAAATCTAATAATTATTAAAAAATAGTATTTTAATACTTAATTAGGTAAAGGATTATGTTGTTACTTGAAATATTTTCTTACTAATATTATAAACGTGAAATGTGTATGTATGTTTCGATGTTTGTTATTCTATCACGCAAAAAGTACTAAATGGATTTTAATGAATCTTTACAATAATAAAGCTTCTACATCAAAATAACACATAGACTACCTATTCTATCTACTCTTATCAACATACCACGCGAGTGTAGCAGGCGAAGGCTAGTATAATAATTATTATAAATAGAGATGAGTCCAATTTTTAAACACACCTGATTGTTGTGATACATAGTTTATTTATTTAAATGCTATGATCAATTTCTAATACCTGCCTTGACGTTATTCAGTTTTGTTATATGTTTTTAGGAATTTCATTAAGTTAATTAACATGATGTCACAAATAATTTGCCAATCTCAAGCCTGGTGAAGTTTGACGGAAAATTCGAATCATACTTAGGTAAAGTTAAGTAATGTCGTAGTTGTACGTAGTTTGGTAGGTCCATACAGCTGACTTTTGTCAGTGACTTACCTAGTGATTTTGTTCGCTTATCTTTCGCACACAATTTGACTCGTGGTTTGTGTGTACACTAGAAAGTGTTTGTTTTCTATCTTAAATGGTAGGTTGAGACTCGAATACTTCGTAATGCCATAGACAGATGATCTGTTTTTATTTAGTTTTGAGTGTCTAGTGATTGTGATCGCGTGTGATATTTATGTACTTGTTTAATAATTATTAGAAGAATGATTAATTTTTTTTTTTTTGTTTTTAAGTAGGCTTGTTTAAGGTATTAAAAAAATGTTATGTTAGCGAAATGTCGCAACACAGTTATTAATAATTCTTATTTATACGCTCGTCAGTTTGTTTCTGAAATATTAAATGACTTTGGTAAACAGAGATGATTCTAATTTTTAAACACGCCAAATTGTTTTGACACGTTTTGATTTTAATGTTACGTGATTAATTTTTGAAATCCTTCGCATGTAATATAATAAATTCAATTAAGTTTATTTACGAGATGTTGAAGAATTACTTTGCCAGTCGGAAGCCTGATCAAGTGTGACGGTAAATTCGAATCATACCTGAGGTAATTAGACGTATTAGTTAGGTACCGTAGGTCAATGACCTAACCACAGCTGACTGAGATCAGTGACCCGCCTAGCTATTTTGTTAAATTATCTTTTGCGCGCGTTTACACTCGTGTGTCCACCAGAAAGTGTTTATGTTTTTAAAGGTTTTGTTAAGTGATACAGTGAGTTAAATGCGGTTGTTGTGTAAAAGAAAATTAAAGTATTACGATACACTAAATGGATGACTCGAAACATGAATATCAAACCTTATATGCAACTTACGGATTGCGTATTGGTAGGTGCTATGGACTCGACCACTTTTATTTATTACGAGGTAAGTGTAAACCGAAGTTGTACGGCGCGCGCCTTAGATAGTGTGATGCGTGCGCACGAACAGTGGAGCTCGAATATTTAAATATTTTAAATGTTTAAAAACTATTTTTGGGAATTTTTTTTTTATGCGGAATGTGATGAGTTACACTTACCGAACCTCCCATTTGAAGGACCGCAGTATAGAGTCGAACTCCTTATACAGGGTCATTTCTAAAACGTCAAAAACCTCGCAGGACGCTGTTACTACTATAATAAACAACAACTTTTGTTCTATGACTTTAGACAAAACTTAATAAAATTTCCAAAAATAGACTTTAAAACTTTTATGGCACTCTCTAATATATTTTACATCTGTATTTTCTATTATAAGCAACGTTCACCAATAGCATGCCAGCTTTCGCGAACGATGGCACGCTATTGGCCAGCGGTGACCGCCTGCCGGGGAGTCAAGGATGTACGCCGCACGCGCCTTACCCTCTACGTTGAGTTTATTATTCTTCGCAACAAAACGCGTTTAAGTTCAGATCATTCATTGTATGGCATGCTTTCGAAAAATCGTGTACTCAGTGCACAGTACTCAGCAGCATAAATTAAGAAAAAAATAGGTATTAATTACTTAATAAAAGTTTAAATTGCTAAACAAACCTAACCGTTCTCCGAATTGGACGGTGCCGAGTACCGCCGTTCGTTTACGAAAATTATAAAAGACTTAAAAAAATAAACCAACTGACTCCAAAAGCTAATAATAGATTTAAAATAAAAAAAACCGCCATCTACTTATTGTGACCATTTCAACGAGCCTCCAAACGATAATTCTGCTGTAAATTCGTGAGAAGTTGTGTATCCTGTTGATTCCAATTGATGTTGCAGCATCAGGATAAGGTTACACGAATATGTTATTTTGATATCATTGATAGTATAGTACATTTCGAGTCGATGATACAAGTAGAAGTTACTCAGATCGTTTCAACAATTGAAAGAGTTAATAACCTTGAAACGTTTGATCATTTTTTCATGAATTATAGCTAAAAACCACCTCGATTACCTCAGCTTTTAAACAAAAAAACCAAAGTACTGAACCGATATTGATGAAAATGCTATGAAACTTATCTGAAATGTTATTCAAGGTAATAAAGTAAGGAAATCGCTCAGGCTGTTTAATTGGGGAACATACATAAAAAAATCCTCTGTGGACTGAATACCTTTCCCTTTTTTTAAGTCGGGTAAAAGAGATGCGCAACGTCATATTAAATCAATCGATTAATTGATTTTCAGACGATTCTATTAGACAATTTATTATTCAAATCGAGTACAAAAAGTATAATTCCATTTTCTGTTCAATTTCGAAATTACATATGAAATTAAATTTATTCCAATAATGTCTTATAAAAATGTAAGAAAGCGGATTTATTTTCCTACATAAAATAAAGAACGAATATTAGGTATTCAATGCAATCGCGGTTTAAAATATCTTAAAGCCAAAAATAATTATTAAAATATTAATATCATTAAATACATTTTAAATTTCAAATACAAAAAAATATACTTATTTATTATTATCACCATCGTGTCATTTAGACAGCATTGTTTTAATACTGTATAAATACAAGAAATAATAAATTAATATTAAACATTATTGTTGAATAATTAACAATAATATTCATCTAATGTAACATTACGCATTTCACTTTTAAGGTGATAGTTTATTTAATAAAATAAAAAACAATACAGAGCAAAAAAATATTCAAAAGCAATTCATAGTTTTATTTCAATCGATCACAATATTTAACCGTGTAAAATATAAAAGATTGCTTGTGTACGGCAAGTACATTGCCTGACAAACATCGCGTTCTGTGTTTATCTCTTCCTACAAACAGTTAATTTATTATAGATCATGTTAAGAATGCAGTGTAAATGACAGTCGTTGATTTGTCTTGTTATTATTTATACTGACTAGGGATTATTAATATTCCCCCAATAAACACATGACAGATACATTGAATCCACAATCCCTTCATACTTATCCAGGCTTAGGACTGGCTACATTAAAAAATTAAATAAGAATAAACTGTATGTAAGCATCTAAATCAAACATTATTTACTTACTTTTAAAATACATACACGTCACACCTATGTCTCTTTTCAATTTTTAATGCAGGCGTATTTAAAAAAAGGAATCAGCGTATTTTTAACACCCTTTTCTTAAATGATAGTTTTAAAAAACAAAAAAACCCTCTTCTCGCACTTTAAAATGATAAAATAATAAAATTATTAATTAATTTTGTGAGCCATCCTCGTTACCTCGGGGTTCCATAGTGTTTAATAAGAGTCCGTAATTCAAGTTAAGAAGGTTATTACGAACGTAAACATAACAATACTTAAGGGAACCCGGGACACCGGCGCGTTTCCTCGTATGCGTGCGCGCTGCTCGCGACCGACTAACTCATCGCGTCGCCGCACCCAGTTACTCTCCGCGCCTCCCGTCCCCTCTAGGGTTCGGTCGGGGAATAACTGAACGTATCATGTTATAATTTACTATTTCATAAAAACTTAAAAAAAAAAAAAACAAACCAACTTCGAAACCGAAACAAGTATAATAAAAAGTAAAAAAATTATTATTACAAAACATTACATAGTATTGCTTTTCTCGATGTAGGGCTGTTAATTATTGAGGAGTTCTCCTAGTAACGCATCATCATGCTCACTTCACCATATGCATTGTGACGACTATAAATTGCTTAGCAATCATATTGAAGTAATCGAATCGCAACCAGTGAAATGCTCGTTATTGGGTAGTTCCGGTAGCCATCTGTGGTCTTCATCATCAGCTCCACTTCGTTAAATGTGGTTTTTCGAAAGCAAATGAACAAGTTACTATCAAAAATACTAAAATCGGTATAGGTGTGCCTATAATATTTGAAGAGTTCCCTCGATTTCTCCAGGATCCCATCGTAAAATCCTGACCTGATTACAATGGGACCACCTTGGAAGTAAACCCTTTTAAACAAGATAAAAAATTCAAAATGAGTCCACAAAAATCGGTGAACAATCATAAAAAAATACATACAGCCAAACATAGGTCCTCCTCCTTTTTCGAAGTCGGTTAAAAATGCGTGGCATATTATTGGTTATAAAATAGTAATGTAACAGCTTGTAAATGTCTCACAGCTGGACAAAGGCGTCCTCTACTATTATGGAAAAGATTTAGAGCTTAATCCACCACGCTGCTTCACTGCGGGTTGACAGATATATGTACATGTGTTAGAATTTCTCTCGATATAAGTAGGTTTCCTTACGACATTTTCACAGCCGAGCACGAGATGAATTTAAACACAAATTTAGGACTTAAAAAATCAGCAGTGCTAGCCGGGTTTGAACCCGCGATGGTTGATTTCGACGTGTTCTAACCACTAGGCCATCTCGGCTCTCATTTTTTTTTGTTATACATACCTTTCATTAATTTAAACAAAGGGATCCATGAAATAGTCTTCAACCGACTACAAAAAAATCTCAAGTCATAGTGTGTAGTTTTAGCCGACTTTCAAAAAATAAGGAGGTTGTCAATTCGTCGGGGGCTTTTTTTATGTATGCTTACCGATAACTCCGTCGATTGTGGTCCGATTTTCAAATTTTTTTTTGTCTGAAAGAGTATACTTCCAGGGTGGTCACATTATCACCAAGTCAGGATCTAATGATGGGATTCTGGAGAAATCGAGGGAACTTTTCAAATATTATAGCCACACCCATAGCAATTTATGTATTTTTGATAGTAACTCGTGCATTTGCTCTTGAACTGTCACATTTGGTGAAGTGGAACTGATGATGAAGACCTCAGATGGCCACCCAAACTTCCCGAAACACTTGTTGTGTTTCACAGGCTACGATTCGATAATTTCAATTTGAATGTTAAGCAATTTATGTTATTGTGGAGCTGATGGTGCAACACCAGGAGAACTTCTCAACAATTAACGGCCTTGCATCGGGAAAAGCAATATTTTGTTAATGGCGATAAGCAGTTGACTTAATTTATTTTAAGTTGACACTTTATTGTACCTATTAAATTCAGTTTTGAAGTCGGTTAATTTTTATTTAAATATAAAAATATTTTTAATAATTTTTATTGTGAAAAAAAAATGTATTTTTAAACCACATTATTTACAACAAGTTATTTTTTACTTACCATTTAAATTTAATTTTATGAATAATTATTACCTCCCAAGTAAAGTCTTGTGCACGGCAGCGAGTATCGCGCTTATGGCGAAATAGCATTTAACATAATCACCTTTACAACTAACATAAAGACCAACACAAAAAAATTAATTCATTTTAATTTGACCAAATTTTAAATATTTTTTCAATTATCATGTTAAGGCTCGTGGTGTTTATCCCTCGACCAGGATAAACTATATTCAATACATCTCTAGTTTGACTTGGCGAACATTGAGCGAAGCCTCGTCACATTGTGTTGATCGTAGGTACTACATATCATATTATGGCGAGTGGTATATCCTTTTTCAAAACAATTGAAATCGCAATTGTTGCCCACACATTTACACTAAAGCGGTGTTGAAGTTTTTATGCGGGTTCTTACGGGTTATCACTACAAATGTTCGAATATTGATACACTGATCCTGCAATTATTGTTAAGTAAACACAACCGAAAAGTAGGGCTACTAGGACACGCAGCGCGGGCGCATTAACGCGAACGACCGGATCAGCTGACGACCGCCGCTAACTAGGTCAAGTTCAGGCATCGCTCCCGACTCCGGGGCGGCCCCGAGCGGCCTTGTCTGCGCCCACCCCTACATTTCGCATTTGACTGTTTCTTATCTTCTTTCTTTTACTTGCACGTAGAGTTTAATAAAACTAGAGAAATCAATTTAAATATTTTTAATTTTGTATGAAAGTAAAATATTATGAATTATGTAAAGTCGTAGAACAAAAGTTGTTGTTACGATGTTACGAATAAAACCCTACGAGGTTTTTAATGTTTTAGAAATGACCCTGTATATATAAGGAGTTCGACTCTATACTGCGGTCATTCAAATGGGACGTTCGGTAAGTGTATAACATTCCGCATAAAAAAAAATTCCCAAAAATAGTTTTTAAACATTTAAAATATTTAAATATTCGAGCTCCACTGTTCTTGCGCACGCATTACACTATCTAAGGCGCGCGCCGCACAACTTCGGTTTACACTTACCTCGTAATGAGTAAAAGTGGTCGAGTCCATAGCACCTACCAATACGCAATCCGTAAGTTGCATATAAGGTTTGATACTCATGTTTCGAGTCATCCATATAGTGTATCGTAATACTTTAATTTTCTTTTACACAACAACCGCACTTAACTCACTGTATCACTTAACAAAACCTTTAAAAACATAAACACTTTCTGGTGGACACACGAGTGTAAACGCGCGCGATAGATAATTTAACAAAATAGCTAGGCGGGTCACTGATCTCAGTCAGCTGTGGTTAGGTCATTGACCTACGGTACCTACCTGATACGTCTAATTACCTCAGGTATGATTCGAATTTACCGTCACACTTGATCAGGCTTCGGACTGGCAAAGTAATTGTAACAACATCTCGTAAATAAACTTAATTGAATTTATCCCAATAGTTACGTAAGCGAAGGATTTCAAAAATTAAGCACGTAACATTAAAATCAAAATGTGTCAAAACAATTTGGCGTGTTTAAAAATTAGAATCATCTCTGTTTACCAAAGTCATTTAGTATTTCAGTAACAAACTGACGAGCGTATAAATAAGAATTATTAATAACTGTGTTGCGACATTTCGCTAACATAACATTTTTTTAATACCTTAAACAAGCCTACTTAAAAACAAAAAAAGAAAATTAATCATTCTTCTAATAATTATTAAACAAGTACATAAATGTCACACGCGATCACAATTACTAGACACTCAAAACTAAATAGAAACAGATCATCTGTCTATGGCATCACGAAGTATCCTTCGAAACAAATAAACAAAATAAATCAAATTAGGTAACACCAATATTTTATTCCCAATTTTTATCAAAGCATAATTTTGATGTCATTTGTTATACCCACTATATTAATATTTTGCGCGATATTTGTCATAGCCTATACGTGTTTATAAAAATCATAATTTATAATAACATATTTTCACTATTTTCACGAATTTAAAGTCAATTAAAACATTAGAAATCAAAGACTTTGTCACAACAATTCGGCATGTTTAAAAATTTAAATAATCCCTATTTACAGTAATATCTCTTTTTAAAACACTATTATGATTATTTGAGTTTATAAAATTGAATTAATAGAAATTAGATAGTATGATGACAACGCGTATAATATTAAACAAGTGTATAACCTAACCTACACACTTAACAAATGAAAAAAAAAACAAAGCAATATCAACTTGTTGCGTTGCGCGAGCAATTCATTGTAACGCAATTTCTAAGGGCTAACGAAATACTAATAATTCAAATAACCACGCCGACGCGCGACGTGCGATGCCGGGACCTCTCTGTCCCACCCCCTGCACCCGGCCTAACGATGAAGGAGAAAGACTCTTGCGCAGCGGCGATGGCCGTACCGCCCGTACCCCGCGCCCCACTTCCCATATCTCTGTTATTTTTTATACGTGCCAAAACAGAACAATAAAATTATTTTTGTTTAGCAAATTAGAATAATATTCCTAGCTACCTAAAACAGATTTTTTTTAATCTGCATTCCACACTTCCGTATAAAATATGATTAATTTTCTTACTAAACTGTTTTATTTTCGTACTTTTATAATATTCCAACAGTAATACATTTATTTATAAATAATAAAATGACGATGTTTTATCGTTTTATTATTTAACCGTATTATTGAACCGTGAAATAGTGCCATCGGACGTTTATAACATTGTTTTCATAATACTCATATTAGGTACATGCAACAACATCAACACTAATATTTATTATTGTCGAGTATTAATCAAATAAAATTTAAAATTCAGTTTTACTTATGGAATAACTTTAATTTACTAAAACACAATAAAACATTCTGATGAATGAACTCCTTAAATTTTATAAAAAGGATAAAATACGTAAGTGCTTAAGTAGAAAAATTATATGTCTTATAATAGATTCTTGTTATTATTAAAAAGTTGTAAATAATAATAATTAAAAACAAAATAATTTTAGTTCATAAAAAATTGTTACGTAAATTAAGTGTATTCAATCCTTTTATCTTTCTTTGAAGTTGTATTGTTAATAATATGTTATTACATTATTAGTAGATAATAATAAGTCAAATATCGACTTATTATTTTAATTGTATTTTTTATTGCGAAAATCACGGCTAATAGTAGTGACCTTGAAACTTGATGCTTCGACCTCACATTAAGCGACATTAAAGGACACTTTCCGTGACATGACCTTTAAAGAGAATAAGAGAATGTAAGATACAAAGAACAAAATTTCTCCTTGGTACATTTGAACTTACTTTAAATCGAATTATTTTGAAATTGTAAAATAATTCAATTCGAGACTTTATAGTACCTACCTCTTTCCACGTTCAGTAACTAGTAAATGAAGTAGGTAATATTTTTTTTTTAACAAACCTAACCCATAGTTCATTCAGTTTTCGCTGAAGTACGGTTTCATCATTTTTTTATAAAGAAAGCTAATATGTGGTTGATAATAAGGGTTTAGTAACAAAAACAAACAATTTAGAATTCAATAACTAAAATAATACGTAAGTTGCAGAGGTCATGCGAAAAATGAGAATTCATAATATTGTGTAAACTAGCGAAGTTCAATAATATTAATGTACTAAGGTATTTTTAAATAATACTTTTGAAAAAACGAGTTACATGTTTAACACTCCGCCGTACTACTGTTGAGTAATATTTTATTTATTTTTACGTAATACGTAATTCTGTATTTTATAATTATGTATTAAATATTTTTAAATAATGATAATTCGTTTTAAGTTATCTATCAGTTTCGCCGCTAGCGTAGCCTTATCCTTCGAGTCTTCGTTGAGTATCTTCGTCTCACTCCCGCTTGCATTTCTTCTTGTTTTTTTTAACTTTAGTTGCAAAAAACTTCCGGTATCTCCAGACGTTAGAAATTACGCGTGTTAAATTTTTAGTTTCAAATGTGTAAAAACAGTGAATTAATGACAATAATTGTGTTATTAGAAGTACAAAAATGTTTAAACAATGATTACTGTGAAAGATATCGTAATAAATATGTTTAATAGATACTGTGAAAAATAGTTCAGTGTTATAAAAATATCTATTCACCTAAGGATACTTGGTGAGCTATTTTTTTAAAATATTTTGTGTACGTTTC
>JBBEEQ010000198.1:0-18000 GCA_037950945.1 Hypolimnas misippus
CAATAAAAACTATTAAAAGTTCCGTAAATCTTTTTGGGGCTCCCAAACGCATTATAGCTGACCGTGGGCGTTGTTACGATTGTAATGAATTTAAAGAATTTTGTAAAATAAATAACATAGAACTTCATTTAATAGCTACCGGCACCAGTCAAGCTAATGGTCAGGTTGAGAGGGTTATGTGAACACTAAAAAATATTCTTACTGTAATAGAATGTAACTCAAATAATACTTGGCAGGATCAACTAGGAGAAATACAACTAGCTTTAAATAGTACTCGCTCTCTTACTACTGGTTTTTCGCCGATTGAGCTCATGTTTATAATTCAAGGAAATTCCTTAAGCTTGGCTAGATTATCTCCTGGTTCATCTAATCCAAGTAGAATTAATGTCGCCGCGGCTCGTTTATTGGCCTGATGCCAATAGACTCGCGCACCGAGGGTTCCGTACCAACTTGTAGAAATATATATGTACATATAAGACCAACCCACCTATGCTTCGAAAATATAACTATGTAAATGGTGTTTTTACTTATAGCCAAAGTGCACATTTGCGAAAAAAAATAGTCATCAAAGGGCACACCAACCGATGCGACGTCTCAGCCCTCCATAAACTCAAACAAGTAAACTAAAAAGTAAAAAATAAATATTTTCTACCACATTTTGAAGTCGGTGCCAGGTAAAACATTCGTAGTCGGCGCCATGTAAAACCTTTTAAGTGTTATTTACTGGCACCGATTTCAAAATGTTGTAGTAAACATTTATTTTGTGCCTTTTAGTTAATTTGTATCTCTTAAGTTCGTTTTTGGAGTCGGTTTAATTTTTTGAAAAAAAAAATATTTCACACTTTTGAGTTACGAATATAGTACGATTAACTGATTTACCTAAGTTACAATAGCCTAATGCCAACTGTTCATTGTCGTCAACAATATAAGGAGTTCGACTCTATACTGCGGTCATTCAAATGGGAGGTTCGGTAAGTGTAACTCATCACAATCCGCATAAAAAAAAAATTCCCAAAAATAGTTTTTAAACATTTAAAATATTTAAATATTCGAGCTCCACTGTTCGTGCGCACGCATAACACTATCTAAGGCGCGCGCAGCATAACTTCGGTTTACACTTACCTCGTAATGAGTAAAAGTGGTCGAGTCCATAGTACCTACCAATACGCAATCCGTAAGTTGCATATAAGGTTTGATACTCATGTTTCGAGTCATCCATTTAGTGTATCGTACTTTAATTTTCTTTTACACAACAACCGCACTTAACTCACTGTATCACTTAACAAAACCTTTAAAAACATAAACACTTTTTGGTGCACACACGAGTGTAAACGCGCGCGAAAGATAATTTAACAAAATAGCTAGGCGGGTCACTGATCTCAGTCAGCTGTTAGGTCATTGACCTACGGTACCTACCTAATACATCTAATTACCTCAGGTATGATTCGAATTTACCGTCACACTTGATCAGGCATCGGACTGGCAAAGTAATTGTAACAACATCTCGTAAATAAATTTAATTGAATTTATCCCAATAGTTACGTAAGCGTACGTATAGTTACGTAATTTCAAAAATTAATCACGTAACATTAAAATCAAAATGTGTCAAAACAATTTGGCGTGTTTAAAAATTAGAATCATCTCTGTTTACCAAAGTCATTTAATATTTCAGAAACAAACTGACGAGCGTATAAATAAGAATTATTAATAACTGTGTTGCGACATTTCGCTAACATAACATTTTTTAATACCTTAAACAAGCCTACTTAAAAACAAAAAAAGAAAATTAATCATTCTTCTAATAATTATTAAACAAGTACATAAATATCACACGCGATCACAATCACTAGACACTCAAAACTAAATAAAAACAGATCATCTGTCTATGGCATCACGAAGTATCCTCCGAAACAAATAAACAAAATAAATCAAATTAGGTAACACCAATTGAATATTTTATTCACAATTTTTATCAAAGCATAATTTTGATGTCATTTGTTATACCCACTATATTAATATTTTGCACGATATTTGTCATAGCCTATACGTGTTTATAAAAATCGTAATTTATAATAACATATTTTCACTATTTTCACGAATTTAAAGTCAATTAAAACATTACAAATGAACGACTTTGTCACAACAATTCGGCATGTTTAAAAATTTAAATAATCCCTATTTACAGTAATATCTCTTTTTAAAAAACTATTATGATTATTTGAGTTTATAAAATTGAATTAATAGAAATTAGACAATATGATGACAACGCGTATAATATTAAACAAGTGTTAAGTTTTAACCTAACCTACACACTTAACAAATGAAAAAAAAAACAAAGCAATATCAACTTGTAGTTGCGCGAGCAATTCATTGTATCGCAATTTCTAAGGGCTAACGAAATACTAATAATTCTAATAACCACGCCGACGCGCGACGTGTGATCCCGGGACCTCTCTGTCCCACCCCCTGCACCCGGCCTAACGATGAAGGAGAAAGACTCTTGCGCAGCGGCGATGGCCGTACCGCTCGTACCCCGGCGCCCCACTTCCCATATCTCTGTTATTTTTTTATACGTGCCAGAACAGAACAATAAAATTATTTTTGTTTAGCAAATTAGAATAATATTACTAGCTACCTAAAACAGATTTTTTTTAATCTGCATTCCACACTGCCGTATAAAATATGATTAATTTTCTTACTAAACTGTTTTATTTTCGTACTTTTATAATATTTCAACAGTAATACATTTATTTATAAATAATAAAATGACGATGTTTTATCGTTTTATTATTTAGCCGTATTATTGAACCGTGAAATAGTGCCATCGGACGTTTATAACATTGTTTTCATAATACTCATATTAGGTACATGCAACAACATCAACACTAATATTTATTATTGTCGAGTATTAATCAAATAAAATTTAAAATTCAATTTTACTTATGGAATAACTTTAATTTACTAAAACACAATAAAACATTCTGATGAATGAACTCCTTAAATTTTATAAAAAGGATAAAATACGTAAGTGCTTAAGTAGAAAAATTATATGTCTTATAATAGATTCTTGTTATTATTAAAAAGTTGTAAATAATAATAATTAAAAACAAAATAATTTTAGTTCATAAAAAATTGTTACGTAAATTAAGTGTATTCAATCCTTTTATCTTTCTTTGAAGTTGTATTGTTAATAATATGTTATTACATTATTAGTAGATAATAATAAGTCAAATATCGACTTATTATTTTAATTGTATTTTTTTAATTGCGAAAATCACGGCTAGTAGTAGTGACCTTGAAACTTGATGCTTCGACCTCACATTAAGCGACATTAAAGGACACTTTCCGTGACATGACCTTTAAAGAGAATAAGAGAATGTAAGATACAAAGAACAAAATTTCTCCTTGGTAGATTTGAACTTACTTTAAATCGAATTATTTTGAAATTGTAAATTAATTCAATTCGAGACATTATAGTACCTACCTCTTTCCACGTTCAGTAACTAGTAAATGAAGTACGTAATATTTTTTTTTAACAAACCTAACCCATAGTTCATTCAGTTTTCGCTGAAGTACGGTTTCATCATTTTTTATAAAGAAAGCTAATATGTGGTTGATAATAAGGGTTTAGTAACAAAAACAAACAATTTAGAATTCAATAACTAAAATAATACGTAAGTTGCAGAGGTCATGCGAAAAATGAGACTTCATAATACTGTGTAAACTAGCGAAGTTCAATAATATTAATGTACTAAGGTATTTTTAAATAATACTTTTGAAAAAACGAATTACATGTTTAACACTCCGCCGTACTACTGTTGAGTAATATTTTATTTATTTTTACGTAATACGTACTTCTGTATTTTATAATTATGTATTAAATATTTTTAAATAATGATAATTCGTTTTAAGTTATCAGTTTCGCCGCTAGCGCGGCCTTGTCCTTCGAGTCTTCGTTGAGTATCTTCGTTCCACTCCCACTTGCATTTCTCCTTGTTTTTTTAACTTTAGTTGCAAAAAACTTCCGGTATCTCCAGACGTTAGAAATTACGCGTGTTACATTTTTAGTTTCGAATGTGTAAAAACAGTGAATTAATGACAATAATTGTGTTATTAGAAGTACAAAAATGTTTAAACAATGATTACTGTGAAAGATATCGTAATAAATATGTTTAATAGATACTGTGAAAAATAGTTCAGTGTTATAAAAATATCTATTCACCTAAGGATACTTGGTGAGCTATTTTTTTTAAATATTTTGTGTACGTTTCAGATGTATAGTGATGACATACGTGTGACACCATTTAATTTTATTAGAAAAGTATTTCATTACTTTTTTTATTATTTGAATAGGCTTGTTTAAGGTATAAAAATTATGATTGTTATTTAAGATAGCTTATGAAAAATTAGTTGTGATAGACTATAAATACAATAGTAGAACATTTTTAAATCTAATAATTATTAAAAAATAGTATTTTAATACTTAATTAGGTAAAGGATTATGTTGTTACTTGAAATATTTTCTTACTAATATTATAAACGTGAAATGTGTATGTATGTATCGATGTTTGTTATTCTATCACCCAAAAAGTACTAAATGGATTTTAATGAATCTTTACAATAATAAAGCTTCTACATCAAAATAACACATAGACTACCTATTCTATCTACTTTTATCAACATACC
Source organism: Hypolimnas misippus (assembly GCA_037950945.1). Classification (NCBI taxonomy): domain Eukaryota; kingdom Metazoa; phylum Arthropoda; class Insecta; order Lepidoptera; family Nymphalidae; genus Hypolimnas; species Hypolimnas misippus. The sequence goes on from JBBEEQ010000198.1 coordinate 4,687, forward strand.
ACGCGAGTGTAGCAGGCGGAGGCTAGTATAATAATTATTATAAATAGAGATGAGTCCAATTTTTAAACACACCTGATTGTTGTGATACATAGTTTATTTATTTAAATGCTATGATCAATTTCTAATACCTGCCTTGACGTTATTCTGTTTTGTTATATGTTTTTATGAATTTCATTAAGTTAATTAACATGATGTCACAATTAATTTGCCAATCTCAAGCCTGGTGAAGTTTGACGGAAAATTCGAATCATACTTAGGTAAAGTTAAATAATGTCGTAGTTGTACGTAGTTTGGTAGGTCCATACAGCTGACTTTTGTCAGTGACTTACCTAGTGATTTTGTTCGCTTATCTTTCGCACACAATTTGACTCGTGGTTTGTGTGTACACTCGAAAGTGTTTGTTTTCTATCTTAAATTGTACGATGAGACTCGAATACTTCGTAATGCCATAGACAGATGATCTGTTTTTATTTAGTTTTGAGTGTCTAGTGATTGTGATCGCGTGTGATATTTATGTACTTGTTTAATAATTATTAGAAGAATGATTAATTTTCTTTTTTTGTTTTTAAGTAGGCTTGTTTAAGGTATTAAAAAATGTTATGTTAGCGAAATGTCGCAACACAGTTATTAATAATTCTTATTTATACGCTCGTCAGTTTGTTTCTGAAATATCAAATGACTTTGGTAAACAAAGATGATTCTAATTTTTAAACACGCCAAATTGTTTTGACACGTTTTGATTTTAATGTTACGTGATTAATTTTTGAAATCCTTCGCATGTAATATAATAAATTCAATTAAGTTTATTTACGAGATGTTGAAGAATAACTTTGCCAGTCGGAAGCCTGATCAAGTGTGACGGTAAATTCGAATCATACCTATGTAATTAGACGTATTAGTTAGGTACCGTAGGTCAATGACCTAACCACAGCTGACTGAGATCAGTGACCCACCTAGCTATTTTGTTAAATTATCTTTCGCGCGCGTTTACACTCGTGTGTCCACCAGAAAGTGTTTATGTTTTTAAAGGTTTTGTTAAGTGATACAGTGAGTTAAATGCGGTTGTTGTGTAAAAGAAAATTAAAGTATTACGATACACTAAATGGATGACTCGAAACATGAGTATCAAACCTTATATGCAACTTACGGATTGCGTATTGGTAGGTACTATGGACTCGACCACTTTTACTTATTACGAGGTAAGTGTAAACCGAAGTTGTACGGCGCGCGCCTTAGATAGTGTAATGCGTGCGCACGAACAGTGGAGCTCGAATATTTAAATATTTTAAATGTTTAAAAACTATTTTTGGGAATTTTTTTTTTATGCGGAATGTGATGAGTTACACTTACCGAATCTCCCATTTGAATGACCGCAGTATAGAGTCGAACTCCTTATATATATCTTTTCCCAATGCAGGGCTGTTAATTATTAAGGAGTTCTCCTGGTGTTGCATCATCAGCTCCACTTCACCAAATGAATTGTAACGAGCGTAAATTGTTTAGCATTTTTATCGAAATAAACGAATCGCAAGCCGTGAAATACTTGTTATTGAGTAGTTTTGGTGGCCATCTGTGATCTTCATCGTCAGTTGCATTTCATCAAAAGTGATTTTCTGAAGGTAAATACATAAGTTACTATCAAAAATACCTAAATCGGTATAGGTGTGCCTATAATATTTGAGGAGTTCCCTCAATTTCTCCAGGATCCCATCATCTGATCCTGACATGAAGACAATGGGACAACCTTGGAAGTATACCTTTTCAAACAAAAAAAAATTTTGAAAATCGGTCCACAAATGGAGGCGTAATCGGCGAACAAACATAAAAAAAAATTAAATACAAGGTCGAATTGAAAACACTCCTTTTTTTAGAAGTCGCTTAAATATAATCAAATATTATGTACATATGATCACGTCCCAAAAACTTTTTTGAAACTACTTAGGAGCACTTTAATATAAAACAAAATCATGGGTGCAATCCATGGAAACATAAAATTTAATATTAAGTACTGAAACACCTTATACTTTCAAAAGAGCAAAGTTATAGCGCGATTCAGGATACACCCAGCGCCATCTCTTGACAATTTCAATGAACTAACTTGTTGACTTTGACATAATTACATTATATTTTATTCTCGTTTTATTTTTATTTATATTCTACTACACTCCACTACCCCTGCACTACGTTCGTAAAATATTTAGATTTACATTATCAATCAAAATATCAAAATATATATTCGTGTTGCCAAGACGAAAATAAGAAGTCCTTAATTCGAACAAAACTAATTGTTTATTTATAAATAACTATTTATATTGACTTATATGTGTAGATAAAGAAGCAAATTAAATAACTCGATCTGTTTGAATTTAATTTTAAAATTTTCGTACTAAGTCAATACAATAAAACTTTTAAATGAAAAGTTTATTTTATTATTTTTAGCGCGTTTAAATAATATTTTAAAATGATATTGATTAATAGAGCAGAATTATATCACAGTTAATGTCATAATGTTGTAATAGATGGCATTAACTGTACGCTACATCGCGCTATCATTTTGTTAGGTGCGACATATAGATTGCATTGCGTTGTTTATAAAGGTTTGCTGCTTTTTAATGTTTTCGTATTGATACAAATTTCTCCTCAGTGTTTGTAAAATTGTTTTTTTAACCATGGTCAACTTCTATGTTAATTTGTTACAAGTACATATAATTTTAATTCTAAAATTAATATATTTTCCGCTTGATCAATTTACAACTTGATACATTTACGCTTTCCTGAGAAAAAGGTTGAAAGACAGACGTACAGACTGACGGACACACGAACAGAAATTTACAGTTTTCGGATTTTTTCCTTTATGCATACTAAAGGACCTTGCTCCTGGCCAAATTTCATAATGCTAGGTCAATGGGAAGTACCCTATAGGTTTTGATTCCCTTGCCAAAACGTTAAAAACGCTAAAATACTTAAAATATGTGACATAAATGACCGTATCTTTTGACTGTGTTAACTTAGAAGTTTGATTTTTTCACAGCTCTTAGTAATTACAGCTCTGAATATTTGTCATTGATAAAAATTTGTTACCTTCACGCGTTCCTGAGAAAAAAGTTGAAAGACAAAATTACAAACAGACAAACATACATACAGAAATTTACAGTTTTCAGATTTTTTCCTTTATTTGTACCATAAGATCTTACTTCTTGCCAAATTTCGTCTTGCTAGGTCAATGGGAAGTACCCTATAGGTTTTGATTCCCTTGCGAAAACGCAAAAATGGTCAAAATATTCGACATATTTGCCATTATCTTTTGATTGCGTTGACTTAGAACTTTAATATTTTCACGGCCGCATGTCATCGTAGACTTGAGTATATGATATTAATTTCAACATGATACGTCCATGCATTTCTGAGAAAAAAGGGTTGACATCCCGACAGACAGACAGACAGACAGACGGACAACAAAGTGATCCTATAAGGGTTCCGTTTTTCCTTTTAAGGTACGGAACCCTAAAGAAATAAAAAAAAAGTAACGATACAAAAACAAATGTCCGAATTACGTGTCCCAAATAGGTATACCATTCAGCAATTCATAGGTGGACACCTAATGCTGGTTTTCATTGGTATCCTTTTTTTTTGATACTTACTGACGGACGGTGACCCAATTAAAATACAAATACTAAAATTTAAAATAAAAACAATAGACATTATATAATAATTTATTCATTAGATACACTACACGCAAATATATTTATATTTTGTATAAAGCAAAACCAGTTATGGAGAAATAGGATCACTGGGAAAGTTATTACAATGCCACGTGCGCCGCGCCCGATGGTCGCGTGACGCGTGCATGTTACTTGTTTATGGTGAATTCAGTGGACACAAAAAAGAAAAGTACTTGGTGGACGTAAAAGTTTAAGGTAAGATATAAATATATTACATAGTGTATGTGAGCTCATATTAAAAATAAATAATGAAATACTTTCTTTGATTTCTAGACTACCCAACGATAAAATCAAATAGTAAAACCTCGTTATTAGCGGCAGTTTTCTCAGCGTAACATACGTATAGTAGATGGAACAACACGATGCAAGCGGCGGAGCCATACCATTAAGGTAAGATGATATACAGTGTGTATGAAAAATTGTGTCAACCCCCTTAACTGCGTTAATCAAACAACTTACATTTACAAACTCTTCAATCAAAATAATAAAATTAAATATTAAATGATTATTGAAATGAAATTAAATTTATTGTTACAATATGCGTTGGATTACAATAGTATTGAGTACCCTGAATTAAGCAAAGACCTGTGTCTCAGGGTACCGCTCCTCCTCCTTCAAATACAGTTTATGTACATATTATGTAACAATGAAATATTAAACATAATATTGTAAATACAAAATTAATATGCATGTATAGATTGATTGATGTTTTGTGTGTGTATGTAAATGTGTATGTGTATATATGTAGTATGTTTGTATATATGTGTGTTTGTGTTCAATTTATACGTTAGAGCTTTAACTAAATTTAGTCTGGTTTTATTTTTAAATTTGTAGTTTTAGTAGGTGTTCGGTATCATCATAACATAAATTGTTTAGCCAACTAATAATCGTCTGCTTACATTGAAATAGCGGTAAATCATATATATTTAGGATTTTATTAATTTTGTTATAAAGATAAATTGATTGTTTTTGATATTGTCTTGAAGCGAAGTAGGTTTTAGTTGAAACGACTGACTTAATGACCGCATGGTTACCTCTTTTACTCTGGAGTAATTTATTATACTCAGTGGTGCGGTGCACCCGAGCCACTGAGCATAGTATATATAGTTGTCTTATAGTTAACAATTGTACTGTCGAATATAAACTACGCGTAGGATATCTATATGGTTTGAAATACATGACTTTAAGAAGGGATCTTTGTGCCCTTTCAAGCTGCATGAGTTGTCTTACATGCACCGCCCCACACCGGAATGCAGTACATAAAATTTGTCTGTCCTAAAGCCAAGTAAATAGTTTTTAGTAAGTCAGGTTCTACAACATGGCGAAGTTTTTTAAAAATCCATATAAAATGTCTCGTTCTATTTGATAGGCTGTCAATATGTTTATGCCAATTTAGATGTTGGTCGATAATTACTCCTAAATATTTATATTCCTGAACTTTATCAATTGTGGGACAACTGCAAACGACTCCATGTAGGTAAGAACAAGAATGGCACTGTATGGTGAAGTTGTCTTTTGGTTGGGTTTGTTTTCTAATAGAAAAAGTCATGTATTTAGTTTTAGATATGTTCAACGTCAAGATGTTACAATTAAGCCAGTGTATTACTTCGTTTAGACCTTGTTCAGCATTATATTTAACTTCTTCCCAATTGTCACCGTAAAAAATTAAGGCAGTATCGTCAGCATAGGAGAAGACCTTACAATGATATCGATTTTTTTAATAAAAGATCATTAATGTATAATAAAAATAGAGTAGGCCCAAGGACACTACCCTGCGGAACACCAAAAGTGATAGATGCTTCTTTGCTTAAGACACCGCCAATTCTTCTTTGTTGCCTTCTACCTGTTAGGTAACTTTTTAGGAGTTGTTAAGTAGATCCTCTGATGCCGATGCTATCCAATTTATCCAAAAGCATGGGAATGCAAACAGTATCGAAAGCCTTGGCCAGATCCAGAAATACTCCTACACACTTCTGTCCCCGGTCAAGTCTCGTCACGACTTCATTTGTAAGAGCTATAACAGCATCCTCTGTAGATGTACCCTTCTTAAATCCGTATTAATATATATCCGATTTATGCATTTGAATGTATTTATTTAATCTTATATTTATGATTTTTTCAAACACCTTGGAAAGCACCGGCAATAGAGATATTGGCCTATAATTTTCTACAATGTCTCTATTTCCACTTTTGTGGATAGGATGTATCAAAGCTAACTTGAAGGCATCAGGAAAAATAGCTTGATCAAAACAAGTACTGTAAAGGTTAGTTACAATAGGAGTAAGAATATGTTTGGCTTGCTTTACAAATTTAAAAGAAATATTATCTCACCCAGCAGCACTACTATTTTTTAGATTAATTATTGTAGAGTAAACTTCAGTTTCATCTGTAGGTATTAGACCAAAAGACGTAGGTTGAGTAATAGCGGTAGATTTTATACGTATATTATTTGCTGAGTTGACGATTAAATTACTTTCCGCTAATTGTTTACCAAAGTTAGAAAAGTAATCGTTTATAACAGTCAACGACTCATTTTCTGATGATTTAATGTTTAATAACTCAGTACAATGCTTTTTATTTTTAGAAATATTCGTAATAGATTTGATATTTTTCCATAGCTCAGTTTGGTTTTTTATTGATTTTTTAATCATAGTGCTTTCGTAGTTTCTTTTTACTTTTTTAAGGAGATTGTTGCAGAAGTTTCTATAACGTGTATATGTAGTTTTCAGTATAGTATTGTCAGGTTCCTTTTTTAACATATATTGCATTTTGTTTCTGTTACGAATACATTTTATCAATCCTGGAGTTATCCAGGGTTTTATATTTCGATATTTTTAGGTAAATTAGATATAGTAGTGTTATCCTGAATAACTTTGTTGAGTTCTTTTATTAAATTATTTGCAATATCGTTAGGATTGTTTTGTAAATAAAGATATTTTAGATTTACATTATCAAGTTGTTGCAAAGCCGCAACCAGATTTAGCTTAGGGATAAATTTATATTTATTTTTGTTAATAGATTTAGTTTGTAGTGAGGTAAGCACGGCATGATGATCAGTTACGGAAGAGTTAATAACAGCAACTTTTACTTTGTTTAGGGTCCGAACCATTACATGGTCAAGGCAGCTGTTTTCTCTGGTAGGATATATATGACCTGGAAGAATACCATGCTCTGCTAGTGCATTCAAGTAAACGTGCCTATTCTTGTCAGTGCTATCCATTGTTAGATTAATATTTATATCGCCTGTGATTATTACGTTATTGTAACTTTTATAAGAGTTTAGTAACATTAACAATGATTCAACAAAGTCATCAACAATTTTAAAGGAGGGAGAGCGGTATATTGCCAAAACTACAGTATCATTACTAAGAATTACTGACATGCATATAGCATTAACTAAATTTTTTTCTTCAACTTTTATTTGACTTAATGAGCTATTTATATAAATCACAACCCCTCCATTTTGGTTAATATTATGTTTGCTACTAAAATTATCATATTGGTTAATGTTAGGAAGTGGTTTTTGGGGAATAATTCGGCACTCTGTCAGAATTAAAATATCGCAAATAATTTTTAGTGATGTCAACAGAATCTCAAAATCATTCAGGTTTTTATAGATACTTCGAATGTTTTGTGTTATAACGTTAACACCCTGTCTCGAATTATGACCCTCGTAGATGTATTGGTTGCACTCTTCGGGGTTACATATTGCACACTGAGCAACTTTCAGCGAGTCTATTTCTGATATGGGCAAAAGTTCAGAAACTGTTAAGTAATGAGATACGATGAGTCATAAATATTGTTTTTACTAAAATCTTTATATGGATAGTTATATTGTTGTCAAAGCAAAATTTTGATGTCCAGTCGTTATGAATCATGTTATCGTAATGATTTAGCAATGCTCCGAAAGTACAAAGACCATGTAAGTGAGTATGTAGAAATGAGTTTTGTATGTGTGTGTGTATATATAACTTAAAGATAAATCTTACAACTAGTCATGCTTCACTTCCCAGCTTTTGTATTTGCGCTACACTGGTGATGCGGATTACAGGCGAGCTCTCGTTCTTTCTTATAAACACCTTCCCATTAGCGGTCCAACAGAATCGGTATGGTTTGCTTTTAATGAGTCCTCTAGCCAAAAAGTATAGTCTGCTAGCTTTTGATGTAAGCTGTTCCACCAAATATATAGGTGAAATGTTGCCTTCAAACCCGATATGTGAGGCGTTTAATTTATTATTTTTGTTTTTCTTGTTATATGCCTTGGTAGCTTTTAATACATCAGTTTTAAGAGAGACGGTTGATAATTCAATTATAATTGGACAATTTTTATTTTGATTATTCTTCAGGCGGTAGATGTCGCAAATGTCATTTCGATTATTATCAACATTGTTATTTTTAGCGAGCTTCAAAAAACATTTTGTTAAATCATCACTAGTCTCTGTTTTTGTGCTGGGAACGTTACGCAACTCCAGACAAGTCTTGCGGGCATTTCTTTGTAGATCTTCAATTTTTTCTTCGAGAATTTGAATATGTTCTTGTTCTTTTTTCTTTTCCATTTCAAGCTTTTCTACTCGGTCCCTGAGCGCTTCGAATTGCGTGTTTAGAAACGAGATAGAAGCCTCTATATCAGAGTTAGTTTTCTGAATACCTTCTAAAGTTGTTGATATTTTTCCTAGTCGGCTATTATGCTGTTTCATCCACGATTCAATAAGCTCCTTAATTTCTTCTTTGAATACGTCAAATTCAGAGATTGAATCTCGTCTTTTTCGTTTGTTCCTTAAGTTGACAAAGGTCTGTGTTGAGTCTTCCATAGTGTCTTTATTTAGATTGGAATCAGATAAACATTTCTCGGGTGTAGGTAGACGCGACATATTAGTTCTTTATTTATTTTTTATAATAATTATTATTTATTTATTTATTATTCTTTTGTTCAAACTGAATAGTCTTCTCAATATTTTAGGAGTTAATATCACCAAGGAGGTTTTAGTATCAGTGACACAAATCTTAAAAATGTTTTAAGTCACTCATGAGCAAACCGTATGTAAATGTGTATTGAGTCGATCACATCAAGGTACCAGGATTACAGAATTACTTGAGGTCCGTTGCAACGTGTATATAGGTGACTCATTGCTTTGGGCAGAGCATAGTCGTGATGTAGGGCGGCGCTTGCGCACTAGTAACGCCTCTAACTTAGACAGCCCCGCTGTTTAGGCGGCGCTTGCGTACCTGTAACGCCTCCGGTGGAGATGACTTGCTACTTGGGCGAGGCAATCGCTTGGAGATATTACATGTTGTGACTCTTCACCAGTTATGCACTCCTATTATTTGATAATATTTATTTCGTGAAGTACAATTTTAAACTAGTTTAGAAAAATAAAATTAGCACACTATGTAGGGCACGTCTGCTCGCTAACGAGGTCCGGGGAGAAGAGAGATTATTATATGTAGAGTAACAAAATGTTTGTACGCACTGGTATAACACGATGAGACTCCATGGCGCCATCACACCTGCTGCGCTACTAGTGACGAATTCGAACGTACATTCACATTATTTTGATTGTTTAATCACTTTAACGATTCACTGATATCGCTTTTTTTCAAATATCGATACGTTTCACTATGTTACAAGTCAATTTAAAATAATAATACTTAGTTAATAATAACATCTACTTGACGGCCATGAATGTGTTGCTCAATATGCCCGCCTTGTACTTCTATGCATTTACGGCATCGGGAAATAAAGTTAGCACGTACATTTTGTAAGACAGATGTATTTGATTTTATTTCTTCGAAAGCTGTGATGATTCGTGAACGCATTTCAGCCTCAGTATCGCACTTCTTTTTGAATACGGACTGCTTTATAGTACCCCATAAAAAATCCAATGGCGTTAGGTCCGGTGACCGCGCAGGCCAATTAATTGGTCCACTGCGACCAATCCAACGTTCACCGAATTCCGTATTCAAATAGTTTCTCACGGCGCGGGAAAAGTGTGGTGGCGCACCATCATGTTGAAACCACATACGGCGTAAAAGATCTAAGTTTAAATTATCAAGCTCCTGGTTTAGTTGTTCTCGCAGGAAGGAAAGATAACTGTCACCACTCATAGACTGGGGTAAAAAAAGAGGGCCAATTATTTTGTCACCAATAATACTGGCCCAAACATTAATTTTCCATCGATGTTGGAAATGGCTAGGTTTAGTAACATGTGGGTTGGTGACTGACCATACATGTTCGTTGTGCGTGTTAAATACGCCTGTTCTAGCAAAAGTACACTCGTCACTAAAAAGTATACGGCTCGAGAATTCACTGTCTTCATCGTTTTCGTTTAAAATCCATCTGCAGAATGCCATTCTAAGCTCAAAGTCGGTAGGAATTAATAACTGTACTCGACGATAATGGTACGGGTGCTGGCCATTTTCTTTTAAAACTTTCCATACACGCGTATGGTTGACACCGAGTTGATGTCCCACCGAGCGCGTGCTTTGCGTAGGGTCCTGTCGAAAAACATCTAATATGTGTTCCTCTAGATCGTCATTATTAACCCTCGGCCTTCCCGCATTAGCACGTTGTTGTTCACGGCCATCGACATTTCCGAAATTGTACATGCGTATATGAAGACGCTGAAATGCTTTAAGTGACGGTAATGGTATGTTTCTTGGAGAAGCAAACAGTTCGTCATAAAGTCTACGCGATTCCGCATAATGACAATCACATTTCCCTAGACACATTAACATATTGAAATATTCCTGGTTGGAGTACATTTTATAAAACAACACAATTTTATAAAACCGTAACCGTAAAAAGTAATCCACTCGGAAGAAATTTTCACGAGGAACTAACTAATATTTTTTTTTATTAAAAGGGCGGCATAGGCTCGAATAAAAAATATCGATAAATGAAATTATCGATATTTAAATAATCATAACAATAAATAAATATTAAATATTCATATTATTTTGATACTTATTTTAATATATCAAACATTAATATTATTTTTGATTGTACCATTTTTAACAGAAGTAGATTAACGATTTATCCTAATAATACAACATAGTTAATTTACCTGAAGAAGTTTCAAATTATAATATTGATTAACAATATTTATTATTAATAAAAGTTATTTTAAATGAAAAGCATAACTATTTATAGCAATATTGAAAATATCGATAGAATATTTATCGATATACCTAATTTTTAAACTTGCAAATCTCTATTCGAAAAACTAACAAAAGACGCGTCGCGCCACGCCGGCGCCGCGGCGCCTGCGACGAATGGCCGCGCGTGCGCCGGCGCGACTATACGGCGCCTTAACCGTTTAATAACGCGTACTTTTTTGCATATAAAAATTTATAGGTAATATTTAATTTGACAAAACTAAGCAAATAATAAACTAAGTAAATAAATAAAACTAACATAGCATATTGAATTTTATGAACTATTACTGAAATTACTCATATTACAACCATTTAAAAGAATATCCTTAAGTTATTTACAAAATAAAAAATAAAAATGTTCTAAAACAATATGCATCATAGTATTGAGGAATAACAAGAATAAAACATAAAAACAAATAAAAGTAAATAGTATGTATCATATTATTCGGGAACACTTTTTAGCAGATTTTTTTAAAAGTAGTATTTAAAGTAAATTTTAAGTCGGTATTTAAAGGGTTAAGGTAAGCTGGTTATTTATGGGTCAGATGTTTGAAACGTTTTTTCAAATAATGTCGATTTAAAACTTATTTAGCCTATGCACTGTAACTGACCTCTGCTTGATACTTTTTAAGTTATACTATTTTTAATAATAAGCTTATACTTATATGTATACATGCCTTTAAGGGAGGACACAGTTTTTAGAACACGCTGTATACATCAGAACCAAAAAAAATCAAGGAAAATTATGTAGAACATACGACGACCAATACACTAACCACTTCCTAATACTATTATTGAGAAACTAGAAACCGATTTGAAAGGAATAAACAATTCTCAAGGACTTCAAGAAAAGTACGATGCATTAATAAAGGAATTAAAAGAAATTGAAAATAAATGTAAAACTACAAAAACTCCAAAAGATAAAGTAGCACCAGAAGCCAAAGAATTAATTAAACAAAGATTACAATTATTACAAGATAGAAAACACAACAAGCAAGCAATAACAAATTTAAGTAAGAAGATAAATCTAACTATAAGAAAATATAGACAAAAGACAAGAAACGATACACAAAAATGCATATAGAACAATCTGGAGGAGTGAAAAAAGCCTCGAAAGAACTTCAATTGTCCTCGATATGGATTAAAAATATGACCAACTACAAAAATAATAAAAACATGACTAAAAGAATGGAAATACTAAAGACCGCGACGGACTTCTATCGAAACAAAGCTATAGCGACAAAGAACCAACACCTGAATTAATATTTAACAGTAATAATGAAGAAGAAGTCCCAATCATTATGAAAGAAGAGGTAATTAAAGCTATACATTCACAAAAAAGAGGGAAAGCGTCTGGAGATGACGGCATCACAAATGAAATTTTAATAGGAACATCTCAATCTATTGTAACCGCAGTTACAGAGCTTTTCAACGAAATGTTAAAGAAAGAATATATACCACTTCAATGGACTACATCAACTATAACCTTACTCCACAAAAAAGGAAAAACTGACGATATTGCTATGCTATAACTATAGACCTATAAATATAATGTCAAATGTATACAAAATATTTTCCAAAATATTACTAGATCGTATAACTAAAATTTTAGAAGAAAATCAACCAAGAGAACAGGCTGGGTTTCGAAAAGGATTTTCTACAATTGATCACATTTTTACCATTAAACAAATTATTGAAAAATGTAACGAGTACGGTATAACATTTTATTTAGCATTGTAGTGTATAATGTACACGCATGTATGTAACGTATAAATTAGAACAACTAATACATAATCAGTCAGTATCATTTGAGCATCCAACATGTTTTATTTCGATCTCCAATCCCAACCTTATATGGCGACCCTGCGGGTTCAGCCGCGCGGATCAAATTCTTAGCGAGTGTGGAATATTCCAGAGCCTTCAAGAAACTAAATTCATTTTTTTTTTAAATATATACCAAATTAATAATGTGTCGGTCTAAAGTTAAAAAGACGATATTTTCATAAAAACAAAACGGAGCATAAAACTCAGCGTCTGTTGAAGAAAAGAGATATCATGAAACGTGAATGCGTGAACAAATAAGCAGACATATTTTCCGGAGTTCCATGAACGAATCCAGAGCTCGACGTGCTGCTACGAATACTTGTGAGGGGTGCATCTATCGGAAAAACCAAATGGAAAACCAGGAATCCAAGGGAGCGAAGTAACATCTTTATTACCACATAGACATTTTTTTTCTTCATACATGTACAAGTGACTGTGATTAACGATTTATCAAAATGTGAAAAAGACTGTTTGTTCCGGCGATTAGTTTGTATACAAGATATTTTTAATTATACTCTGTAGCATTATTATTGTAATAATTAATTATGTACTTTAAATGTGTAACTGGTAGGTACATATATATGTGTAATGTAGTTTATTACAGGTAAAAATT
>JBBEEQ010000199.1:0-20701 GCA_037950945.1 Hypolimnas misippus
GTTGTATTAATTTGTTTTATTACCTTTTAATATCATAATTATTTATTGTTTTTATTATTGGTTTATACTAGTATTTTTTGTTAAAATTAGCGAGTATAAATAGTCTTATAAGTTCACTTCTGTGCATGTTGAGTTAGCCTTTAAATGTAATATACAAAACGAGACTCTGTGTTTATTGATATTTTAATTAATATTGTAAGAATGTTTGTATATTCGTTGGCTTCCTATTTTAACAATGCTGGTGTCCCGCAAGGTGGCGTGTTGTCTCCGCTTTTATTTTCAATTTATATTAATTCTATCGGTAATGTTATCACTTCTCTCTATCACCTCTATGCAGACGATCTCCAGATATACTCTCACTGCACGGTTAGTGAATTATCTCAAACTGTATCTTGCATTAACAATGATTTAAAAGCAATAGTCAACTGGAGTAAATCTTTCGGCCTAAAAATTAACCCTACAAAAACTCAAGCTATAATTATAGGTAGCTCTAAAATGCTTGGGCGCATAAATCGATCTCAATTGTCTCCTATAATTTTTGATGAGACCGAAATACAGTATTGTAACGATGTTAAAAACCTATGGGTTATTTTTGATCAACATCTCTCCTGGGGACCGCAGTTATGTGAAATTAGTCGTAAGATTTTCGCTTCAGCTGGTTCACTGCGTAGACTACGTAATTTGCTCCCCATTCCTACTAAAATTGCGTTAGCACATAGCCTCCTTTTACCGATTCTTGATTATGCTGATACTTGCTATGTTGACATTAATGAGGAGCAATTAAATAAACTTGAGCGCATTCAAAATTTATGTATACGTTATATATTTGGTCTACGAAAATATGATCATGTCTCTGAATTTCGCAAAAAACTCAAGTGGCTCCCAATTCGCCTTCGCAGGAATACTCACATTCTTAATTTTCTATACTGTATACTATTCAATCCCGTTGCCCCTCCTTACTTTAAAGAGCGGTTCAAATTCCTCGAGCGATGCCTTCGTTCTGATAGCAATCTCCTTCTTGAAATTCCCTCTCATTCCTCTAACTTTTACAGTAAATCCTTTACAGTTCAAGCATCCCGTCTTTGGAACTCCTTACCCTTGTCTATTGGACGTGCGCAATCTTTGGCTGTGTTTAAAAAATCAGTCAAGGAATATTTCCTTGAAATGTAACCCTTGTATACGTGTAATTTTAGTTTATTATCATGTTCTAAAAACTGTGTCCTCCCTTAAAGGCATGTATACATATAAGCTTATTATAAAAAATAGTATAACTTAAAAAATATCAAGCAGAGGTCAGTTACAGTGCATAGGCTATATAAGTTTTAAATCGACATTATTTGAAAAAACGTTTCAAACATCTGACCCATAAATAACCAGCTTACTTTAACCCTTTAAATACTGACTTAAAATTTACTTTAAACACTACTTTTAAAAAATCAGCTAAAAAGTGTTCCCGAATAATATGATTTATACTATTAACTTTTATTTGTTTTTATGTTTTATTCTTGTTATTCCTCAATACTATGATGCATATTGTTTTAGAACATTTTTATTTTTTATTTTGTAAATAACTTAAGGATATTCTTTTAAATGGTTGTAATATGAGTAATTTCAGTAATAGTTCATAAAATTCAATATGCTATGTTAGTTTTATTTATTTATTTAGTTTATTATTTGCTTAGTTTTGTCATATTAAATATTACAATTATTATAAATATTACAATTATTATAATTTATAAATTTTTATATGCAAAAAAGTACGCGTTATTAAACGGTTAAGGCGCCGTATAGTCGCGCCGGCGCACGCGCGGCCATTCATCGCAGGCGCCGGGGCGCCGGCGTGGCGCGACGCGTCTTTTGTTAGTTTTTCGAATAGAGATTTGCAAGTTTAAAAATTAGGTATATCGATAAATATTCTATCGATATTTTCAATATTGCTATAAATAGTTATGCTTTTCACATTAAAATAATTTCATTTAAAATAACTTTTATTAATAATAAATATTATTAACAATATTATAATTTGGAACTTCTTCAGGTAAATTAACTATGTTGTATTATTAGGATAAATCGTTAATCTACTTCTGTTAAAAATGGTGTTTTACAATCAAAAATAATATTAATGTTTGATGTATCAAAATAAGTATCGAAATAATATGAATATTAAATATTTATTTATTGTTATGATTATTTAAATATCGATAATTTCATTTATCGATATTTTTTATTCGAGGCTATGCCGCCCTTTTAATAAAAAAAAAATTATTAGTTAGTTCCTCGTGAAAATTTCTTCCGAGTGGATTACTTTTTACGGTTACGGTTTTATAAAATTGTGTTGTTTTATAAAATGTACTCCAACCAGGAATATTTCAATACGTTAATGTGTCTAGGGAAATGTGATTGTCATTATGCGGAATCGCGTAGACTTTATGACGAACTGTTTGCTTCTCCAAGAAACATACCATTACCGTCACTTAAGGCATTTCAGCGTCTTCATACACGCATGTACAATTTCGGAAATGGCGATGGGCGCGAACAACAACGTGCTAATGCGAGAAGGCCGAGGGTTAATAATGACGATCTAGAGGAACACATATTAGATGTTTTTCGTTAGGACCCTACGCAAAGCACGTGCTCGGTGGGACATCAACTCGGTGTCAACCATACGCGTGTATGAAAAGTTTTAAAGGAAAATGGCCAGCACCCGTACCATTATCGTCGAGTACAGTTATAAATTCCTACCGACTTCGAGCCTAGAATGGCATTCTGCAGATTGCTAACTTTATTTCCCGATGCCGTAAATGCATAGAAGTACAAGGCGGGCATATTGAGCAACACATTCATGGCCGTCAAGTAGATGATATTATTAACTAAGTATTATTATTTTAAATTGATTTGTAACATAGTGAAACGTATCGATATTTGAAAAAAGCGGTATCAGTGAATCGTTAAAGTGATTAAACAATCAAAATAATGTGAATGTACGTTCGAGTTCGTCACTAGTAGCGCAGCAGGTGTGATGGCGCTATGGAGTCTCAACGTGTTATACCAGTGCGTACAAACATTTTGTTACTCTACATATAATAATCATTTAATATTTAATTTTATTATTTTGATTGAAAAGTTTGTAAATGTAAGCTGTTTGATTGTGTTACATTTTCGATACTGATAACGCAGTTAAGGGGGTTGACACAATTTTTCATACACACTGTATATTATTTGTGTACTTTTTGTATGTATTAGGTTGTAATTATTATTATGTAAGTTTATAATTGCACCACCCTGAAATCGTCTTCCAAACACAATCCTTCTGACCCAAAGGTTGTCTGAAAGAAATGGCTAATAAGCCATAAGGCCGCCTTTTGTGTCACCACATTATTGTTTAATTTTAAGGATACTAACTCCTACCTCCTACCTATGCATATAAGTGGTGTGCAATAAAGTGTTAAATAAAATAATAAATAAAATAAATCAGGTGTGGGCTACTCCCACATTAACCAAAAAATATATTTATATATATTATAAATAATTATTATATTTTAAACAAACACGTACAAACTAAACATCATTCATACATCACATTCACGCATCACGCACAGAAAACATGACAATAATTAAAAAGAAATTAATTATATTCACTCACCTTTATATCAAGCCGGTTAAGCGCTGTACTTGTTGATGACGAGAACGAGCGAATTCTTTACCTGCGTTGTGTGACGTAACCACGGGTCGCGCGCGGCGAACGCAAGACTAATTAGTCGCAAATTATCTTTATGCGCTAAACCTGTGTCGCTTGTCTTTCGCTCGCTTACATTTTTGTGCTTACGTGTTGTGTACTTTTTAGTTTTTCTTGTGCATTGCTCTATACTCGCGTATGTGAACTATTTAACTGTTTGTATGTTCGCGATTAAATGTTTTTATGTGAGTATTGACTTTTACATTATTTATCTCCAATCACTACATCATACAACACAACACTACGCCAGTATACAGGCTTATACCATTATTAAAGTTTTTTTCGCTTGCGTTGGCTCTGGTTGACAAACGTGTTAGAGTTAGACATTTAGTCGTTTTTTTTTTTCGTTTTTTAGGGTTCCGTACCTTAAAAGGAAAAACGGAACCCTTATAGGATCACTTTGTTGTCCGTCTGTCTGTCTGTCTGTCTGTCTGTCTGTCTGTCTGTCTGTCTGTCTGTCTGTCGGGATGTCAACCCTTTTTTCTCAGAAATGCATAGACGTATCATGTTGAAATTGATATCATATACTCAAGTCTACGATGACATGCGGCCGTGAAAATATTAAAGTTCTAAGTCAACGCAATCAAAAGATAATGGAAAATATGTCGTATATTTTGACCATTTTAGCGTTTTCGCAAGGGAATCAAAACCTATAGGGTACTTCCCATTGACCTAGCACGATGAAATTTGGCAAGAAGTAAGATCTTATGGTACAAATAAAGGAAAAAATCTGAAAACTGTAAATTTTTGTATGTATGTTTGTCTGTTTGTAAGTTTGTCTTTCAAGCTTTTTCTCAGAAACGCGTGAAGGTAACAAATTTTTATCAATGTCAAGTACTCAGAGTTGTAATTACTAAGAGCTGTGAAAAAATCAAACTTCTAAGTTAACGCAATCAAAAGATACGGTCATTTATATCACATATTTTAAGTATGATAGCGTTTTTAACGTTTTCGCAAGGGAATCAAAACCTATAGGGTACTTCCCATTGACCAAGCATTATGAAATTTGGCCAGGAGCAAGGTCCTTTAGTATACATAAAGGAAAAAATCCGAAAACTGTAAATTTCTGTTCGTGTGTCTGTCAGTCTGTACGTCTGTCTTTTAACCTTTTTCTCAGGAACGCGTAAATGTATCAAGTTGTAAATTGATCAAGCGGAAAATATATTAATCTTAGAATTAAAATTCTATGTACTTGTAACAAATTAATATAGAAGTTGACCGTGGTCAAAAAAACCATTTTACAAACACTGAGAAGAAATTTGTATCAATACGAAAACATTAAAAAGCAGCAAACCTTTATAAACAACGCAATGCAATCTATATATCGCAGCTAACAAAATGATAGCGCGATGCAGCGTACAGCTAATGCCATCTATTACAACATTATGACATTAACTGTGATATAATTCTGGTCGATTAATAAAAAATTTTATTTTAATTATTATTTAAACGCGCTAAAAATAATAAAATAAACTTTTCATTTAAAAGTTTTATCGTCGATTTATAACGTCATTACGTAATTAACTTTCAATATAAGAGCTTCACGCGATTTGATTTAAGTACTCGTATTGACTTAGAACGAAAATTTTAAAATTAAATTCAAACAGATCGAGTTATTTAATTTTGCTTATTTATCTACACATATAAGTCTTCTGGTTATTAGTAATATAATTAGTTATTTATAAATAAACAATTAGTTTTGTTCGAATTAAGGACTAATTATTTTCGTCTTGGCAACACTAATATATATTTCGATATTTTGATTGATAATGTAAATCTAAATATTTTACGAACGTAGTGCAGGGGTAGTGGAGTGTAGTAGAATATAAATAAAAATAAAACGAGAATAAAATATAATATAATTATGTTGTTTATGTCAAAGTCAACAAGTTAGTTCATTGAAATTGTCAAGAGATGGCGCTAGGTGTATTCTGAATCGCGCTATAACTTTTTTTTTTTTTTGAAAGTATAAGGTGTATTAGTACTTAAAATAAAATTTTGTGTTTCCATGGATTGCATCCATGATCGTGTTTTAAATTAAAGTGCTCCTAAGTAGTTTCAAAATAGTTTTTGGGACGTGATCCATATTTACATAATATTTGATTATATTTAAGCGACTTCTAAAAAGGAGTGTTTTCAATTCGACCTTGTATTTATTTAATTTTTTTTTTATGTTTGTTCGCCGATTACGCCGCCATTTGGGTACCGATTTTCAAATTTTTTTTTTTGTTTGAAAAGGTATACTTCCAAGGTGGACCCATTGTCTTCAGGTCAGGATCAGATGATGGGATCCTGGAGAAATTGAGGGAACTCCTCAAATATTATAGGCAAGCGTATACCGATTTAGGTATTTTTGATAATAACTTATGTTGGAACTGATGATGAAGACCACAAATGGCGTAGATGGGTTAGTCTTATATAGATTTCTATAAGTTTGTACGGAACCCTCGGTGCGCGAGTCGTACTCGCACTTGACCAGTTTTTTTTTTGTGTGTGTATCCACTGAGAAAATAGTTTGTTTTTATTGTTTATCGTATTTACTAACAGTATTGGTTGCGGTAAGTATGTAAACTGTAGTTTTTGTTCCATATTAGCTAATATATTTAGATACTAGTTTTTAAATTAAAATGGATGTCGATCGGCCTCCCGAACCTCCCGATCCTGGAGGCTCATCTGTTGTGTGTGACCCATCCCCCTATAATTCTCTACCTGAATCTTGTAAACGTCCTTACGAAAGTGCTGTGATTGATTCGTCAGCGAAGAAAACCATAGTCCACCTGTCTACCGCAACTCCATCGATCCAGCCAATGTACGTCCATCCTTGTTTCTCAGAAGGTCCAACAAAGTAGTCTAGTGACGACAAAGGTCCCTTCATCGCCCATGTATCACGGGAAGTCGCAGACCCATCTGCAAAAACTACTGTGCGGGCTATTACATTTGGGCAATTTTTACACAAGCATAAAATCAGCTCAATTATAAATGATGAAGTGAAGAACATAGGTCGAAACAAAATATCCGTGGAGTTCTCATCGTGGCAAGCAGCAAATGACTTCATAATTACTCCCATTTTAGGCCTATGTAAATATACAACACTGCCTCGGGTGACATGTCAATCTAATAAGATTTAAAAAATATGTATTAAATGATTATAAAATTGAAACCTTAAATTAATATACAACCATTAAATAAAGTGCACAAGTGTTTGTGACGAATATCTTAAAAGTAATCATAATCATCACGTAAAAGAAGAATCAACTACAACTGTCAAACTTCAACGGCTCCAACTTAAAATTTCAACAAAACCCGGGGAGTATTGTGTTGTTTTTAACTATTTTATATATATTCTTTATTGCACATGAAAAATTATAAGTAATTTTTACATACATTTGTTTATTGTGTTATATACTTATTTGTTAAGACATAACTCTAAACAAGGCTCACAAGCCGTGAGCAACGTCCCTCTTCACATTTGGCGCCGTTACCGTCTCGCTTTGCTTGACAAGTTGGAAGTAAAGTTGTAGACTTAAACACTAGCCACAGACAGTCTTTACACTATATTCACTGTACACAATTCTTATTTATTCTATAAGATATAATCTATACAGCCTAGATAATTTCAAAAATAAAAAAATATTTTTATTTAAATTTACCCACTTTAATAGACAAATCACATTTTTTCTCCTTATAGACATTAAATACACTATTGAGATAATTAATAAAACGTAAATATTATTATTATAACTTAATAATTATTGAGCCATACATTAAATGACCATATTGTGCCCCAATGATTTAGTGTAAGTTACCATTATTATTATTTTTTTCTTTTAATTATTAACTCTCATATTTATACTTCCCGTTTTCCTTTATTTTTAACTCCTATACTTATACTTCCTGATTTGAATTCTTTTGTTGCCGGCTATTTCTGTGTACCCTTCGGCATAAACCTCTTCTCACTCCTTATCATTTTATTATTTTACTATCCACGCTTCCCTTGTAGTAATTTCCTTTATTCTGAATACAATAAAATAATTTCAAATCCAAATAATTACATAATCAATATATTTTACTATTAAAACCTACATATACATAGAATACTTTGGAATTAGTTGTTGTTGCTTACATAAGTTTATTATTTTACAGTGTAAACATCATGCAAAGCACCATTATGACTCGTAAAGCCTCGGTAAAGGATGCAGAATCCAAATTAAAACTGACCCTTCAAGAATTAAAATCTTCAAAGGAACTGTGCAATCAACTGCTTCAAGAGCGCGAAGAAAGCGAATTAGAAATTAAAAATATTATTAATAATAACACAAAACTAAAGAGTGAGCTCGCAGAGTTGCATAAAAAATATTTAAATATTGTAACTGAGCGAGATCAACTTTATGAAGTTATTAAATCCTTTAAAGAATGTAGTGATGAGCATGAAAGAGCTTTGAGTCGCATTACTGAGCTGGAAGTTAGTCTAATTGAGGCTCAAAAAACATCAATTGAGTTAGAAAATTTAAAACAAAGCCACGAAGGTACTGTAACTCAAAGCTTATATAACGAATTGGTTGAGAGTAATTCTGTTTTAAAATATTCACAAAATGAACTTGTTACTATAGACCTCACTGCGGATGACTCATATTCAAATAAACAAATTAGCATAAATTCACATAATAAATTAAAAAAATATATTAAATTGAACAAATTCATAAATAAAACTAAAAAAATTTAAAAAATAAATATAATTATCAGCAGGTTCATAAGTTGATAAAAGACAGAACTCATTTATCACATAAAATTAAGTTATGTAGCAACAAATTACAAAACAATAAATTAATATATGACAATGAAGTCGAACAACTTCAATCTGAAATAAATAGCTTGCAAAGTTCTCTTAAATTTGTTAATGAAAAATATGATTTAGCACAAAGACAAATTCAGGAGCATATTCTTGTAGCTAATAATCTTGTAGAAATGTGTAACTCTAATATGGAAAGATTCGAGTCATTGTGTAATAAGCATGCCTGTAATTGTTTACAAACACAACAAAATGAGTTATCAGCCTCGATAGATATAAATTCTGAATTATTAACTAATTTAGCTGAAAATAAACAAACACAATGTCAGGTGAAGTCAGATTATATTCAACCTAACTATATAGTAAATAAATGTGATAAAATTATAAATAATACTAATTACAAAAAAATTATTATAGTTTCTGATAAGTTAGGTCAGGGCTTTGTCTCTCTCTTAAACAATTATATAAGTAATGTTTATAACACATGTTCACCCGGAGCAACCTACCAGCACCATATAAACAAAATAAATTCTATGCATCTGGATGAACACAGCATGGTAGTGTTAATGCATGGTGATTGTTTATCTTTAAGTAAACAGGAGCTCACTAAAAACATACAGTATTTAATGCAAATTCAAAATGAAAAAAAAATGTAAATTTATATTATGTGCATTTCCATATTCATGTTGTTTATCAGATGCACAGAATAGACATATTTATAATCTAAAGCTTTGTATGTACAACCTGACTCATCGTCATAGCGACGTTTTTATTTTATTTGACATAAATAAATTTATTTATAATTTTAAATTGACTAAGGATACATTGTACCTGCCAAAAAAGTCTTCTAGACATATTGCTACTTTAGTAGCATATATTATACAGAACACGGTTATATGTAATATAACCCAGAATAATTATTATATTAGCAATAACATTAACTGCTTGGATTATAATATTAATATTAATCCTGCAATATATTCTAGTTTAAACTAGGTAAAGAGACAAAACCTAAGCCTTTAAATATTAACATTATTCATCAAAACATACAGGGCTTAGGTGGCAAAGCGAAACTCGAGCTTTTTTTAGAAAATTATAAAATAAATATATTATGTTTGACGGAACATTGGTTAAGAAACTATGAGCCTTTATACATACAAAATTATAGTTTGTCAAGTTCGTTAGTAAGAGTGAACGCTATCCGTGGAGGATCTTTAATATTGGTCAGAAGCGATATGGCTTACAAATCGCGTCAAGACATTATGTCTCACTCTATCGAACGTACTGTTGAACTATCCTGTGTAGAACTTCAACGGTACATTATAGTATGCGTATACCGCTCTCCTCTTGGAGACTTTAATATTTTTGAGGCAACGATGGACGACGTACTTAAACTTACTTGTAAAAGTAGTAAGTCTGTCATTGTATGTGGTGATTTTAATGTTGACTTGCTCAAAGTCACCACGACCAGTCTCAGTTTAATAAACTTGTTTAAATCGTTTAATTTGTCACAAACATTTTTTGAAGCAACAAGAATAACAGACACGTCTTCTACGTGTATAGACAATGTTTTTTGTCGCTGTGAGATATATGAAAAACTAATCATTAATAATTTAAGTTCTGACCATTGCGGCCAAATGTTTTCTGTTATAGATAATATTTATAAAGACAGACAAAAAATTACATGTAGGCCGATTACAAATAGCAGAATAAATAACTTTAAAGATATTGTGACCGATAAATTATCAAACTTAAATATGAGATTGAGTGATCCAAATAAACTTTATGGTTCCTTTTTTAATTTGCTTATCACCGAATTTAATAAGATTTTTAAAACAAAAACATTTTATAAAAATACTAAATTAAAATTTAGTGATTGGGCAACCGTAGGTATACACAAAAGCAGAGATAAGCTATATGAATTGTACAGTATGAAGCAGCTTAATTAATCCATTAAATTTAAAGAATATGTAAAAAACTATTCCAAAATTTTTAAATCGGTTTGCATGTACGCAAAATCTAAATATATTAAAAACAAAATTTTAAGTTCGGACGATAAAATTAGGGTTACATGGGATATATCAATCAATAGTAGTAGGATCAATAGTATGTCGGGACAGTGAAAGAATAATAATGAAAGGATTAAACTACAGGTAGATAAAGTAAACATTACTTCGGAAGTAGAAGTGGCAAATGTTTTTGAAATTTTTTTTGCTAAAATACCTAACGAGGTAACATCCCATTTAAACTCGTCTACATTAGACGCTACCACAATATTAGAAAATAACGTCGCTCAATGTTGTGTCCGTTTTTCGTTCGAATACGTTAGTCCTTGTGATATTATTAAAACATTTAAATCGTTAAATATTAAAAAATGCAATGATTTTTGGGGCATATCAGTCAAATTACTTAGTACTATCATTAATGATATTGCTTCTCATTTAGCTTTAGTTTTTAATACATGTGTAGATTCGGGGTCGTTTCCTAACCTTATGAAAAATAGTAAAATAATACCTCTTTTTAAAACAGGGAATAAGTGCGATCCCAGTAATTACCGGCCAATTTCTATACTCCCATCTTTAAGTAAAATTTTCGAAAAAATTATTTTAAATCAACTTCTAGTACATTTTAAAGCTAATAATATTTTCCATAGTGAACAGTACGGGTTTACGAAAGGTCGTTCTACGACTGATGCGGGAGTGGCCCTTCTAAAACATATTTATGATGCTTGGGAAAAGTCACAGAATGCTATCGGAGTTTTTTGTGACTTATCAAAAGCGTTTGATTGTGTTGTACATGAAACGCTATTGAAGAAACTTAATTATTATGGTATTAAAGATAAAGCTCTTGATCTAGTTGCTTCATACTTAAGCGGTAGAATTCAACAAGTTACTATAAACGGAACAAAGTCTTCTGGATCTGTTCTCCAAATGGGTGTTCCACAAGGATCAATTTTGGGTCCTTTTTTATTTTTAATTTACATTAATGATTTGCCTTTTTATATTAACAATATTTGTGATATTGTGTTGTTTGCTGATGATACTTCATTAATATTTAAAGTCGACAGAAAGAAAGATAAGTATGACAATGCACTATCTCATGTACAGAAATGGTTTACTCTAAACAATTTAGTTTTAAATGCCAAAAAGACGAAATGTGTCGAATTTGCACTACCTAACGTTAATAAACAAAATTTTAATCTTGTTTTGAATAATGAAATACTTAATGTAATTGATAGACAGTATTCTTGGGCATTACTTTAGATTCAAAACTTCAGTGGAAGCCCCATTTGTCATCCCTTGCAGGAAGACTCAGCTCCGCAGCTTATGCTGTTAGAAAAATTAAAAATTAAACTGATATTGATACTGCCCGTTTAGTATACTTTAGTTACTTTCACAGTGTTATGTCTTATGGTATATTACTTTGGGGTAATGCCATAGACATTGAGGCTGTATTTGTCTTACAAAAAAGAGCTATTCGAGCAATATATAGTCTCGGAGCTCGAGACTCCCTTAGGGATGTATTTAAGAAGATAGATATTCTCACGGTTGCGTCACAATACATTTACGTTAATATTTTATATATCTTTCAAAATAGTGATGGTTTTCCTAAGAACAGTGACAGGCATTGTGTAAACACTAGAAGAAAAAATAAACTTTCTATACCAAACTTTCGTCTTCATAAAGTCAGTTCATCGTTTCTGGGGTTTGGTATTCGCATCTATAATAAAATCCCGCAAACAGTTTTACATTTGCCACTTAATAAGTTTAAAGCCTACATTAAAAAATCTTTAATAAATAAAGCATATTATACCGTACAAGAATATTTGACGACAAAGAGGCGTGGATTTGATAAGCGTTGATTTTCTATCCGGATAACATAATTAAAATGTAATAAAAATACATTATGTATAAATGATTTTAAAAGAGTTACTATCGAGTTTCTTGCCGGTTCTTCTCGGTAGAGACTACATTCCGAACCGGTGGTAGCTTTATAAAAATTAAGAATGAAAATATGACATGTAACTTGACGATTCGAAAGTGCTGTTAAAGCCCATTTGAATAAAGTATATTTTGAGTTTGAGTTTGATTTCGTTTATTATATTAAGTTTAAATACACCCAGTCGTATAGCCGCGTCTTTTCCGAGCAGATTACTTGAACCATTCTTTACCACATATATGGTGTTGTAGTCTGTTCTTCTGTTTACTTTTATAACTGTCTCGAATGATCCCAGGATTTCCAAGGAAATCTTGCTGCTGTAAGCAAACAGTATTTTATTGGTGTCTTTCGTTTGTCGGTAACAAGTGATTTTTTGATTTTTCAATTTCTACCATGTCTTGTCCGAGATCAGATTTAATTTGCAGCCTGACTCGATAAGCATTTCAAATTTTACTCCTCCGACATCACAATCTATAGTAGAATCATGATTAACGTTGAAAATTTATTGCACGTCTTCTTCATCGCTAAGCGAGTTTACTGAATTTTCATTTCGTTGTTTCTTACTTTTATCGCCCTCTTTCTTCTTTAATTTTCTTTCACCACAAGCAAAACATTTTTTATTTTTTGCTATGCATGTGGAATTATGATTGTCGTTTCTAAATCTACCGCATCTACCACACTTGGTTTGCTCTTCGTCTTTCCTATTTCTGCATGTTCTCTCTCTCGTGCGTTAAATTTATTCCTATTTACAACTAGATTTATAGAGTTTCCTTCCAATGGGAAAGTAATCACCTGCAATCGTCTCCAATTAAATGGTGACTCATATGGACTGTCTCCAATTTAATGGTGACCACATAAACTGTCTCCAATTGAATGGTGACACATACACTGTCTCCAATTTAACGGTGACACATGCACTGATTTATGAAAACGAGTGCTGGATGCGGCTCATGAGGGACACACTGTAATAGTCGCCATGAAAGGTCTGCTTCGTCCCAAAGTATGGTTGGCACGAATTGACACAGATGTGGAGCGACTGGTTAAAAGCTGCAAAGGTTGCACATTGGTGGGATTGCCGAATGCGCCCGCTCCGATGAAACCTCGTGAGCTACCGGCAACACCATGGATTGACAGAGCAATTGACTTGTTGGGGCCGTTGCCTATCGGGGAGTATCTATTAGTGGTTATCGACTACTACAGTCGCTATAAAGAGATAAAGATAACCCGAAACATCACAAGCTTGCAAATTCTTAATATACTCAAAGAAATGTTCAGTCGTTTGGGTTATCCAATTTCAATTACTGCAGACAACGGACGCCAATTTGTGAGTGAGGAGTTGAGATCATTCTGCAAAGAGTGTAACATTATTTTGTTTAATACAGTACCATACTGGCCACAAATGAACGGTGAGGTTGAACGCCAGAAACGGGATATAGTGAAAAGCTTAAAGATAAGTAAAACGGAAGGGAAGGATTTAAAAACAAATATGAGTATTTGATGATGTATTTGATGATTTGATGTATAATTCTACTCCGCACTCTACGACAGAAAAACACCATCCGAATTATTCTTTAACAGACAGAATAGAGATAAAATTTCTATGTCGAAGGCGGGAATACAAAGAGAGGAGGACTCTGAAGTTAGAGATAGAGATAAAATACAAAAAGAAAAAGGAAAAAAATATGGAGACCGGAAGAGACGCGCGCAAGAGACGCAGTTAGAAATAGGAGATAAAGTTTACGTTAAAGAAATAGAGAAAAACAAACTTACAGCTAATTTCAATCCAACACCCAATGTGGTAGAAACATTAGTTGCAGGAGACGTTATAGTGAGAAATGAGGAAACAGGAAAAAGCCTAAGAAGGAATGTCATGCATTTAAAAAAAGGGAAAAGTGTTTCGAAGAACGTGACAAACAATCAAAATACGGAGGTTGCAGAAGATGATGAATCAACTACTGATAATTCGAGAAATAAATCTGATTAACTTAAAATTTATAGTGAACCTGAATTACTACTGTTGATTATATTTGATTCATTTACATAACATAATTTAATCACGTAACATTAAAATCAAAATGTGTCAAAACAATTTGGCGTGATTGAAAATTAGAATCATCTCTGTACTGCTTCTACCCATCCTAGTTAGTAGTATGTAGTCGTACACTGGCTCACGGGCACACCAAGTAGTTATCCACTATCGCGTCCGGTTGTGCCGGCGCTCATCGCATGACTGACGGCTGATACCGCCCCTCCACTACTTGTGTGTGTGAGACAGCGTCAGTACCTTTTTTGTATACATAGATACACAAACACTACATCTCTATCTTATTAATATTTTTATTTGTTTAGAATCAAATATAATCAACAGTAGTAATTCAGGTTCACTATAAATTTTAAGTTAATCAGATTTATTTCTCGAATTATCAGTAGTTGATTCATCATCTTCTGCAACCTCCGTATTTTGATTGTTTGTCACGTTCTTCGAAACACTTTTCCCTTTTTTTAAATGCATGACATTCCTTCTTAGGCTTTTTCCTGTTTCCTCATTTCTCACTATAACGTCTCCTGCAACTAATGTTTCTACCACATTGGGTGTTGGATTGAAATTAGCTGTAAGTTTGTTTTTCTCTATTTCTTTAACGTAAACTTTATCTCCTATTTCTAACTGCGTCTCTTGCGCGCGTCTCTTCCGGTCTCCATATTTTTTTCCTTTTTCTTTTTGTATTTTATCTCTATCTCTAACTTCAGAGTCCTCCTCTCTTTGTATTCCCGCCTTCGACATAGAAATTTTATCTCTATTCTGTCTGTTAAAGAATAATTCGGATGGTGTTTTTCTGTCGTAGAGTGCGGAGTAGAATTATACATCAAATCATCAAATACATCATCAAATACTCATATTTGTTTTTAAATCCTTCCCTTCCGTTTTACTTATCTTTAAGCTTTTCACTATATCCCGTTTCTGGCGTTCAACCTCACCGTTCATTTGTGGCCAGTATGGTACTGTATTAAACAAAATAATGTTACACTCTTTGCAGAATGATCTCAACTCCTCACTCACAAATTGGCGTCCGTTGTCTGCAGTAATTGAAATTGGATAACCCAAACGACTGAACATTTCTTTGAGTATATTAAGAATTTGCAAGCTTGTGATGTTTCGGGTTATCTTTATCTCTTTATAGCGACTGTAGTAGTCGATAACCACTAATAGATACTCCCCGATAGGCAACGGCCCCAACAAGTCAATTGCTCTGTCAATCCATGGTGTTGCCGGTAGCTCACGAGGTTTCATCGGAGCGGGCGCATTCGGCAATCCCACCAATGTGCAACCTTTGCAGCTTTTAACCAGTCGCTCCACATCTGTGTCAATTCGTGCCAACCATACTTTGGGACGAAGCAGACCTTTCATGGCGACTATTACAGTGTGTCCCTCATGAGCCGCATCCAGCACTCGTTTTCATAAATCAGTGCATGTGTCACCGTTAAATTGGAGACAGTGTATGTGTCACCATTCAATTGGAGACAGTTTATGTGGTCACCATTAAATTGGAGACAGTCCATATGAGTCACCATTTAATTGGAGACGATTGCAGGTGATTACTTTCCAATTGGAAGGAAACTCTATAAATCTAGTTGTAAATAGGAATAAATTTAACGCACGAGAGAGAGAACATGCAGAAATAGGAAAGACGAAGAGCAAACCAAGTGTGGTAGATGCGGTAGATTTAGAAACGACAATCATAATTCCACATGCATAGCAAAAAATAAAAAATGTTTTGCTTGTGGTGAAAGAAAATTAAAGAAGAAAGAGGGCGATAAAAGTAAGAAACAACGAAATGAAAATTCAGTAAACTCGCTTAGCGATGAAGAAGACGTGCAATAAATTTTCAACGTTAATCATGATTCTACTATAGATTGTGATGTCGGAGGAGTAAAATTTGAAATGCTTATCGAGTCAGGCTGCAAATTAAATCTGATCTCGGACAAGACATGGTAGAAATTGAAAAATCAAAAAATCACTTGTTACCGACAAACGAAAGACACCAATAAAATACTGTTTGCTTACAGCAGCAAGATTTCCTTGGAAATCCTGGGATCATTCGAGACAGTTATAAAAGTAAACAGAAGAACAGACTACAACACCATATATGTGGTAAAGAATGGTTCAAGTAATCTGCTCGGAAAAGACGCGGCTATACGACTGGGTGTATTTAAACTTAATATAATAAACGAAATCAAACTCAAACTCAAAATATACTTTATTCAAATGGGCTTTAACAGCACTTTCGAATCGTCAAGTTACATGTCATATTTTCATTCTTAATTTTTATAAAGCTACCACCGGTTCGGAATGTAGTCTCTACCGAGAAGAACCGGCAAGAAACTCGATAGTAACTCTTTTAAAATCATTTATACATAATGTATTTTTATTACATTTTAATTATGTTATCCGGATAGAAAATCAACGCTTATCAAATCCACGCCTCTTTGTCGTCAAATATTCTTGTACGGTATAATATGCTTTATTTATTAAAGATTTTTTAATGTAGGCTTTAAACTTATTAAGTGGCAAATGTAAAACTGTTTGCGGGATTTTATTATAGATGCGAATACCAAACCCCAGAAACGATGAACTGACTTTATGAAGACGAAAGTTTGGTATAGAAAGTTTATTTTTTCTTCTAGTGTTTACACAATGCCTGTCACTGTTCTTAGGAAAACCATCACTATTTTGAAAGATATATAAAATATTAACGTAAATGTATTGTGACGCAACCGTGAGAATATCTATCTTCTTAAATACATCCCTAAGGGAGTCTCGAGCTCCGAGACTATATATTGCTCGAATAGCTCTTTTTTGTAAGACAAATACAGCCTCAATGTCTATGGCATTACCCCAAAGTAATATACCATAAGACATAACACTGTGAAAGTAACTAAAGTATACTAAACGGGCAGTATCAATATCAGTTTAATTTTTAATTTTTCTAACAGCATAAGCTGCGGAGCTGAGTCTTCCTGCAAGGGATGACAAATGGGGCTTCCACTGAAGTTTTGAATCTAAAGTAATGCCCAAGAATACTGTCTATCAATTACATTAAGTATTTCATTATTCAAAACAAGATTAAAATTTTGTTTATTAACGTTAGGTAGTGCAAATTCGACACATTTCGTCTTTTTGGCATTTAAAACTAAATTGTTTAGAGTAAACCATTTCTGTACATGAGATAGTGCATTGTCATACTTATCTTTCTTTCTGTCGACTTTAAATATTAATGAAGTATCATCAGCAAACAACACAATATCACAAATATTGTTAATATAAAAAGGCAAATCATTAATGTAAATTAAAAATAAAAAAGGACCCAAAATTGATCCTTGTGGAACACCCATTTGGAGAACAGATCCAGAAGACTTTGTTCCGTTTATAGTAACTTGTTGAATTCTACCGCTTAAGTATGAAGCAACTAGATCAAGAGCTTTATCTTTAATACCATAATAATTAAGTTTCTTCAATAGCGTTTCATGTACAACACAATCAAACGCTTTTGATAAGTCACAAAAAACTCCGATAGCATTCTGTGACTTTTCCCAAGCATCATAAATATGTTTTAGAAGGGCCACTCCCGCATCAGTCGTAGAACGACCTTTCGTAAACCCGTACTGTTCACTATGGAAAATATTATTAGCTTTAAAATGTACTAGAAGTTGATTTAAAATAATTTTTTCGAAAATTTTACTTAAAGATGGGAGTATAGAAATTGGCCGGTAATTACTGGGATCGCACTTATTCCCTGTTTTAAAAAGAGGTATTATTTTACTATTTTTCATAAGGTTAGGAAACGACCCCGAATCTACACATGTATTAAAAACTAAAGCTAAATGAGAAGCAATATCATTAATGATAGTACTAAGTAATTTGACTGATATGCCCCAAAAATCATTGCATTTTTTAATATTTAACGATTTAAATGTTTTAATAATATCACAAGGACTAACGTATTCGAACGAAAAACGGACACAACATTGAGCGACGTTATTTTCTAATATTGTGGTAGCGTCTAATGTAGACGAGTTTAAATGGGATGTTACCTCGTTAGGTATTTTAGCAAAAAAAATTTCAAAAACATTTGCCACTTCTACTTCCGAAGTAATGTTTACTTTATCTACCTGTAGTTTAATCCTTTCATTATTATTCTTTCACTGTCCCGACATACTATTGATCCTACTACTATTGATTGATATATCCCATGTAACCCTAATTTTATCGTCCGAACTTAAAATTTTGTTTTTAATATATTTAGATTTTGCGTACATGCAAACCGATTTAAAAATTTTGGAATAGTTTTTTACATATTCTTTAAATTTAATGGATTAATTAAGCTGCTTCATACTGTACAATTCATATAGCTTATCTCTGCTTTTGTGTATACCTACGGTTGCCCAATCACTAAATTTTAATTTAGTATTTTTATAAAATGTTTTTGTTTTAAAAATCTTATTAAATTCGGTGATAAGCAAATTAAAAAAGGAACCATAAAGTTTATTTGGATCACTCAATCTCATATTTAAGTTTGATAATTTATCGGTCACAATATCTTTAAAGTTATTTATTCTGCTATTTGTAATCGGCCTACATGTAATTTTTTGTCTGTCTTTATAAATATTATCTATAACAGAAAACATTTGGCCGCAATGGTCAGAACTTAAATTATTAATGATTAGTTTTTCATATATCTCACAGCGACAAAAAACATTGTCTATACACGTAGAAGACGTGTCTGTTATTCTTGTTGCTTCAAAAAATGTTTGTGACAAATTAAACGATTTAAACAAGTTTATTAAACTGAGACTGGTCGTGGTGACTTTGAGCAAGTCAACATTAAAATCACCACATACAATGACAGACTTACTACTTTTACAAGTAAGTTTAAGTACGTCGTCCATCGTTGCCTCAAAAATATTAAAGTCTCCAAGAGGAGAGCGGTATACGCATACTATAATGTACCGTTGAAGTTCTACACAGGATAGTTCAACAGTACGTTCGATAGAGTGAGACATAATGTCTTGACGCGATTTGTAAGCCATATCGCTTCTGACCAATATTAAAGATCCTCCACGGATAGCGTTCACTCTTACTAACGAACTTGACAAACTATAATTTTGTATGTATAAAGGCTCATAGTTTCTTAACCAATGTTCCGTCAAACATAATATATTTATTTTATAATTTTCTAAAAAAAGCTCGAGTTTCGCTTTGCCACCTAAGCCCTGTATGTTTTGATGAATAATGTTAATATTTAAAGGCTTAGGTTTTGTCTCTTTACCTAGTTTAAACTAGAATATATTGCAGGATTAATATTAATATTATAATCCAAGCAGTTAATGTTATTGCTAATATAATAATTATTCTGGGTTATATTACATATAACCGTGTTCTGTATAATATATGCTACTAAAGTAGCAATATGTCTAGAAGACTTTTTTGGCAGGTACAATGTATCCTTAGTCAATTTAAAATTATAAATAAATTTATTTATGTCAAATAAAATAAAAACGTCGCTATGACGATGAGTCAGGTTGTACATACAAAGCTTTAGATTATAAATATGTCTATTCTGTGCATCTGATAAACAACATGAATATGGAAATGCACATAATATAAATTTACATTTTTTTTTTGCGTTTTGCGTTACAATGAATTGCTCGCGCAACTACAAGTTGATATTGCTTTGTTTTTTTTTTCATTTGTTAAGTGTGTAGGTTAGGTTATACACTTGTTTAATATTATACGCGTTGTCATCATACTGTCTAATTTCTATTAATTCAATTTTATAAACTCAAATAATCATAATAGTTTTTTAAAAAGAGATATTACTGTAAATAGAGATTATTTAAATTTTTAAACATGCCGAATTGTTGTGACAAAGTCGTTGATTTCTAATGTTTTAATTGACTTTAAATTCGTGAAAATAGTGAAAATATGTTATTATAAATTACGATTTTTATAAACACGTATAGGCTATGACAAATATTGTGCAAAATATTAATATAGTGGGTATAACAAATGACATCAAAATTATGCTTTGATAAAAATTGTGAATAAAATATTCAATTGGTGTTACCTAATTTGATTTATTTTGTTTATTTGTTTCGAAGGATACTTGGTGATGCCATAGACAGATGATCTGTTTTTATTTAGTTTTGAGTGTCTAGTGATTGTGATCGCGTGTGATATT
>JBBEEQ010000002.1:0-60000 GCA_037950945.1 Hypolimnas misippus
TAGATCGCGCTCGCTTTTTATTTTGTATTTTAATTATCATCGTTTAGGCACGTTCACCGCGAATCCTGCGCGCCAACTGAATGTCCTTAGGCATGATGGTTACGCGTTTAGCGTGAATGGCGCACAGGTTCGTGTCTTCGAATAGACCGACGAGGTAAGCTTCGCTAGCTTCCTGCAGGGCCATCACAGCGGAGCTCTGGAAACGGAGATCGGTCTTGAAGTCTTGAGCGATCTCACGCACGAGACGCTGGAACGGCAACTTGCGGATCAGAAGCTCCGTGCTCTTCTGGTAGCGACGGATCTCACGCAGAGCTACGGTACCGGGTCTGTAACGATGCGGCTTCTTGACACCTCCGGTGGCCGGGGCGCTCTTGCGAGCGGCCTTTGTCGCGAGCTGTTTACGCGGTGCCTTACCACCGGTCGATTTGCGAGCGGTCTGTTTCGTACGAGCCATCGTTAACTGACGCGCGAAGAAATAGATGAAAAAAAAAAATGTGTATATAAAACACTCACACGCGCACAATATAACACTCGTGCGAGATCGGACTGACGTACGTACGTACGGCGTGAACGTCAGAGAGCGAATAAACGCGGATCCGTCGGGCGCGGCATTTTTATACGCTCAGATATATATATACGTACACGACGAGACGTGAACATCATACAGGCATTCCCCCCCCCCCCCCTCCCCCACCCCTCCCTCAGTTCGTTTACTCGCAGGGCGATAAATTAATTTATTTATTTTTCATTAAAGTAGTATAATTTATAAATAACTATACTTTATAATAAATGCGTGTATTATGTGCAATGTATAAGTATTTCTTGTAAGCTCCATTTTTAATATCGATGTTAACGAATGTTTTTAATTATTACTCAAAAAAAAACTGTTATTTTCTTGCATTAACTAACGACCTAATTAAACAATACTAATCTAATTGTTTATAATTATTATTGTTATTGTTGTCACTGAATGAACGTTAACGATATACGTTATTATATTGTACATGACTGTTATCTATCCTCAAATAGTATGTGTTATTTATTTATCAACATTCGTTGCCATCAAATCAAATTTGAACGAGATGTATGTGTGTATTTATTTTTACATTACACAACAATATTATATGCGTATATTTTCGTGTGTTATATATGTATGTGTAGTATTTATTATATGTAATATTAAATAAGAATGACGACGTCGTGTTCGTTTTTGAAACTGTAAAT
The DNA here is from genome assembly GCA_037950945.1 of Hypolimnas misippus. Lineage (NCBI taxonomy): Eukaryota > Metazoa > Arthropoda > Insecta > Lepidoptera > Nymphalidae > Hypolimnas > Hypolimnas misippus. The sequence continues at coordinate 1,225 of JBBEEQ010000002.1, forward strand.
TTTATATATAATGAAACTCTTTGTGGCCCTGAAAAGGGCCTTTTTTCTTGATAACAAAAAATCACTTCGTAGGTAAACACGTCACGAAGAACGTCGAACGTTCGCTCTATCTCTCACCGTCAACATATGTCACTATGTCGATGATTGATTGCGACGTACGACGACGCGTAGAGACGTGTCCAGCTCGGAGAGTTTACTTTTATTACTTAGAGCTCGTGTACTTCGTGACGGCCTTCGTTCCTTCACTGACGGCGTGCTTGGCGAGTTCACCGGGCAGGAGCAGCCTCACGGACGTCTGTACCTCTCTCGAGGTGATCGTAGACCTCTTGTTGTAGTGAGCGAGGCGCGAAGCTTCGGCGGCGATGCGCTCGAAGATGTCGTTAACGAAAGAATTCATGATCGACATCGCCTTACTAGAGATACCGGTGTCGGGGTGAACTTGCTTCAGGACTTTGTAAATGTAAATGGCGTAGCTCTCCTTCCTCTTGTGCTTCTTCTTCTTCTTATCGGACTTAGAAATATTCTTCTGAGCCTTTCCAGATTTCTTGGCTGCCTTTCCACTCGTCTTGGGCGGCATGATTACTGTATATGAATAAAACTTTCAATGCACAGAGACACAAAACACGCACGCAGTAGACGTGCGTATCGTACGATGGCGCAAGCGACTGAATAAAAATGCCGTTTTTTTTTTTTTTTTTTTTTTTTTTTCGAAATGTGTATTGCTGTTGGCCCTACTGGCCTTGACAGCGTCACCGGGGGGGAGGGCGAGTACTGAGACTCTGCCGTGAAAAGGGGAGCCCGCGCTGGGCTCAGAATGTGACGTCCGTCCTAAGGGTGTCTCCTATGAGATCGCACCTCGGCTTAGAACGTCGTCGGAGTGGAGGAAGGCGCTATGCGGAGCGCGTTAGACGAGCTACTGACTGCCTCGTGCGCCTAGGCGCATGCGGGCAGTCGCGAACCGGGGACCTCGTCTCCGCCGGCGGAGACGGTGTGAGTGTGATGTCGTGTTACCTACGAAAGGGGCGTTAGCTAACGTTATCCTATCGTCAGTGTCTGTCAGGACGTGCATGGGACGCCTGAGTCGGGTCTGTGAGATTCCTCTACCTGTGTAAACACAAGACTGGGCGATGAGAGGATTTTTGTGGACGCGGGCTTTCTCAAAATAATTTTCTGAAAATATTTTGAGAACCTTAGAGATAGACTCGATCTTAAAGTCTTTATGGAGATCGGTGTTACGAATGAACCAAGGTGAAGCCGTGGCTATGCGTAGAAATTTATTCTGCACTCTTTGCAGTTTTTCGATAAGTTTAGGATTACAGTGGGCGAAGGCGGGGCTCGCATAGGTCAGAATGGGTCGCACGCAGGCTTTGTATAATGTCGTCTTATTTCTAAGGGACATTTTACTCCGCCCGCATAGCATGACCGTCAGTCTGCCCAATACGGACGCCGCTTTGTTGCGGACGCGCGTGATGTGAGGACTGAACGTCAGACGGCTGTCTAACGTCACTCCTAGGTATTTAATTTGCTTCTGCCAAGGGATCGGGGCGTCATAGAGGCGCATGACCTCCGGCCGACCGTGTCGCAAATGAAATTGATGCTGGCGTTTCCAGCTGGTGAAGTGCACTGCAGCACTTTTGTCGGGGTTTACTTCTATCCTCCATTTCCTAAACCAGTCGCCCAGTGCGTTGGTTGCGGATTGGAGGCGTTTCGTTATTACCTCTGTGATCAGAGAGGAGGTGAAGAGGGCTGTGTCGTCAGCGAAGAGAGCTAATCTGACATGTTTGGGTCTGGGGATGTCGTTGGTGTACAACGAGTATAATAATGGCGATAGAGTGGAGCCTTGAGGGACTCCAGCTCTAATTGGGCGAGAGGTGGATAGAGTCCCCTCTATGCGGTAGCGGAAGGAGCGATTTGATAGGAAGTCTCGTATGATGAGTACGAGTCTATCGGGGATGCCTTGTTGGTACAGCTTGTACAGAAGTCCGTTGTGCCAGACTTTATCGAACGCCTTCGCGACGTCGAAGAAGAGTGCGCCCGTAGAGCAATGACGGGACTGAGCGAAGCCCGCCAGGATGTGCTCCGTTATGCGGTGCACCTGGTGGACGCATGAGTGTCCGGCTCGAAAGCCGAACTGCTCGTCGATTAGGAGATTATTAGCGTCGACTACAGATTTGAGTCTAACTAAGATCAGTTTTTCGTACAGCTTGCCGAGAGTATTAAGGAGGCTAATGGGTCGGTAGCTGGATGGGAGGTTGCCCGGTTTGCCGGGTTTGTGGATACCTATCACCGTTGCTTCCTTCCACTGATCGGGGAAGGAGCAACCCGCCAGAAGGGCGTTGTATATTAGGACTAACAGGGTGATAAGTTGATGCGGTAGGCGCTTTAGAACTTTGTTCGTGACACGGTCTGGGCCGGGGGCTGTTTTCGCGTGGAAAGACTTTAAGATCGTTTCGATCTCCTCGACCGAAGTCGGTGGGATCGGGTCGTCCGTTGGCGGTGCGTTCGCCCTGCGTTCGACTTCCGAGTCGACCTTGAGGAGGTGCTCGGGATCGGACGGTTGTGTACTCGGTGTACACTGAGCCTCTAAGCTGTCTGCTAAGCACTCGGCCTTATCCTGATCGTCTAAAGCGGGTGGAAGGTTCGGACGTAGCAAAGGGGGCGTGGCGGCGACGGTGGCGACTCGGAGTTTTTTCGACATCTCCCAGTACGCGGTATGAGATGGCGTTAACTCTCCGAGTCGTCTACCGTAGTTGTCATCCCTGAGTTCGGCGAAGCGTGCTTTGACCTCTCTCTGAAGGGAACGGAGTGACCTCCGGTTGTCGTCTGTCGGGTACGCGTCATGGGCTCTAGTGGCGGCGTTTTTACGGGTGATTAAGTTTTTTAACTCTTCCGGTAGCTCCCAGCGCCCGTTCAGGCGTATTGGGACCTCTCGGGAGCTTTCGTCTATCGCCTTTTGAAGGTGGGAGGTGAGGCTAATCGCGGCTGCTTTCGCAACGTCGACCGTGTCAATCTCGTCAGGAATTTCGTTAAGGGCCGTTGAATCTAATGACTCGAGCCGTTCGTCGAGTTTTTTCCAATCTACTATGACTTTAGTAGGGGATGAAAGGCTAGTGTCCGGACCTAGCTGTATTAAGACAGGGCGGTGGTCCGAGTCTAGCTCTGATAACGTCTCGATGGTTCGCAACTGGAGTGTCACGCCTTTCAAGAGCGCTATGTCGAGCACGTCTTGTGAGTTTGTCGTCGGATCGTCAGGGAATCTAGTGGGTGTCGGGGGTCCTATTATATCGAAATTGAGGGACGGGAGTTGGGACATTCTGTGAAGTTGTCTACCTTTTGTCGTAGTGGAACGAGAGTTCCAGTGAGGGTGCTTGCAATTTAGGTCCCCGGCCAGAATGACCGAGTTCCCCATGGATAGTAACGATCTTATGTCGCTTTCTAATATTGGTTTCGGAGGGGAGAGGTAGACTGAAGCTACTATGATGGACTGATGGCCCGTCATACTTAGGTGACAGATTGACGCTTCGACGCTGGTGAGCGGAGGGCAGTCGAGCGGCACGCAGTGCAGTGACCTTTTGTAATAAATAGCAGTGCCTCCAAAAGCAGAGACTCTGTCGTTTCTAATTAATCGGTAGTTAGCTACCATCGGATTTCTAGTGCTGGGTTTAAGAAATGTCTCCTGCACTAGCATGACGTCGACCGGATGGTCGCGCAGAAATTGGCGAACGATCTCGATCTGATTAATAAGGCCGCGTGCGTTAAACGTGACTAGGCTTAGGGAACGCGGTTTGACTCTCCTACTTGTGGTAGCCATTTATCTAATATGTTTGTGCGCACGATCTGCGCACTAGTAAGGATTGTAACCCGGCAAGCAATTGAGACATGCCATCGATCAGGGCTCTGACCTCGGGGTCGTGTAAAATTGGAGTCGGGGCCACGGTAGGGACCGACTCTGAAGGGCGCTTCTGGGGTTTGGCCGGCGCGGCCTTGCGCACCATCGAAGGTGGCTTAGCCCAGGCGCCTTTGTTTGTGGCCTGAGGGGCCGGGTGTGTGGCCTGAGGGGCCGGGATAGGGGCCTGAGGGGCCGGGATATGGGCCTGAGGGGCCGGGATAAGGGCCTGAGGGGCCAGGATTTTGGCCTGAGGGGCCGGCATTGGGGCCTGAGGGGCCGGAATTGGGGCCTGAGGGGCCTTGGCGGTGGGCCGTGAGGCGGCGCCCCGTCTGGCGCGCTTGCCCCTTGAGTGGGGTTTGCGCGGCGCTTTGACGCATCCGCGGTAATTCGCGGGATGGCCCTGCGTCTTGCATAAGACGCAGCTCGGGGGGATAACGGGGTCGGGGATTTTTCGTGGGCAATCTGTTGTGCCGTGGTCCCCTAGGCACTTCACACAACGGGGTCGTGCGAAGCAGTTACGGGCTGAGTGTCCGTAAAGCTGACACCTATGGCATTGCCCAGGGGTGCCGCGGCTTTTAGGGACTTCTATTGAGAGCCCTGATAGATGGCATACTGTTTTAATATTGAAGACCTTTTTGCCTTCAGGTGTTAAATCAAGGACCACAAGTACGAGGTCGTAGGGGTCTTTAGTGCGGGGGTGGTACATTCGGTGTACCTCGATAGCTGGGAGGTTTTGGGACTTAAGGTCCTCTAGAATAAGGTCGGTACCTAATTCCTTAGGCAGACCTCGAATAACCACGCGCAGTTGACGTTCGTCTTCTAGCGCGTATGTGTGGTAGCTGATTTTCTCAGCTCGTAAAAAAGACGCCATTCTGCGGTGGGTGTTCGAGTTCTGTACCGTGACTCGAATGCCTTGCGCGGTGGATTTGGCGTGTGTAAAATGAATGTGTTTATCGGAAAGTTTCCGAGAAACGCGATCCCAGGCTGACTTGTCCTGTATGTAAAGCGGAGGGGGTGCTTTGTTGCGCGACTTGTCGGTGAGTCCGTCGGTCGCGGAGGTAGCGGGGGTTGCGGGGGTAGCGGGGGGCGCGGGGGTCTCGGGGGTCGCGGGAAGCGCGGTATCCACGGGAGTCGCGGGGGGGATAGCGACACTGGTAGGGACAGGTCGTTTTGGCGGCGGCGGAGCCTTAGGGGCTTTGGCCTTCCGTTTAGTGGACTTTTTGACGACGGGCTCGAACCCGTCTGAGTCCGAATCGGACGAGGACATCATGTTAATGAGGTCCTGGACCTCTGCCTCGGAGTCCGTATTCATGCTTTCGGCTTCCATGGCCGAGTCGGGTCGCCGTTCGGGAGTCGAACCCGACGGGATTAGGGAGGACGCGGGAACGCCTGCATCCTCGGCGAGGTGCGTAAGGTACCTCGCAGTTGAATTTATTGTCTGGTAGACAGTCGGGTGATTTTGTTGAAGGATCCTTATTAGTTCCTCCTTTGGGAAATCGTAGATAGAGCCCATTGTGGGCTCGGACATTATTATTATCCTCCCTGCCGTGGGGCAGGGAGGTGTGTGCCTAAGGCGTAGCCCTAGCTGAAATTTGCCTTTCGGCGGCAAAAATGTGTGCCTACTTCCTATACAATAGGAAGGTGAGTGCCTAGTACCACCTACCGTCGGGTGTTCTCACGGTTCCTGGGAGAAACCGGATCACGCCTAGCAGGAAAACACTATACACGACACGAAATAGTCCACTACACACACTATCACGTCCCGAGTATGCACTTTCACTACACTGCACTGGTTACAGTCTTAATTGTCTTTGACACGAGCGCGGCGGTCGCGATTTTCGTCGTTTGCAACGACAAGTCGGACTGGGCTTTTACGGGCGTCGTAAAAACCCAGGGCGGCGGCACTGGTAGCCGCGATAGTGGCGTGACCACAGAAGTGAATTCTGTTATCAAGAAAAAACATCCGTACCAGACGCGAGTCAGAGCACGAATGATACGCTCCGCTATATGTCCGACTATTTATAGTTTTCTACGACGCGTACGAAGATGGGGAAGGGAACGAGATGCGCGCGCCATTCGTGCCGTTTACGCGCTTGCTGATTGAGGGGGGGGGGGATTATACTACATTTTGAAAGTATTACAACAATAAAATACAAGGAATGGAAAAATTAATGAATAAATATTATTTATGCGTATATACTATTCCATCGAAATGTTTCATTCATTCATTCATTAATTTATGATATAATTATAAGAAGAGTATATAATCTTAAACGCAATAATAATAATAAATATTTATTTATTATTATTTTTTTTTTTTTTTTTTATATCTTTTTTTTTTTTTTTTTTTTTTTTTTTTTTTTTTTTTTTTTTTTTTTTTTTTTAATATCGTTTTTTTCAGACGTCATCGTTTCGTTCGAAACACTATGTATGTGGTATGTATTTGTACATATTTCGGAACTATTTGTTAGCCCTGAAAAGGGCTTTTTAATGTGCGATTTATGCGCCGCACTCGCTTGCATCGCTACCGCCGTCGCCGCCTCGCCGCAGTCGGCGGGATGACGACAACACGGTGAAACCACGGTGGTGTCGTACACTGAGAGATATAGTGAACGACAGTGCGTGGATTCGTTGATGATGATGATTACACTTTTAAATGTCACCGTCTTACTTTTTAGCGGTGGCAGCTTTCTTAGCTGCCGCTTTCGATTTGGGCGTCGTAGCAGCGGCCTTCTTAGGTTTCGGAGCTTTGGGCTTCTTAGTGGGGGGTTTCGCGCTCTTCTTCGCCTTCGATGCGGCGCCGGCCTTCGCCTTCGACGGTGCGGCGGCCGCGGCCGCCTTCTTCGCTGCCGGTTTCTTCTTAGCGGCGGCGGCTTTTTTGTCCTTAATAGCTGCTTTCGGTTTAGATTTAGACGGCGAAGACGCCGCACCGGAGGACGCTCCGCCGGCTGAAGCCTTCTTCGCGCCACCTCTAACTCCGGCCGAAGCGGCCGCAGCCTTCTTCGATTTACCGGATGCTGCAGAGGACGAAGCGCCCTTGCCGCCGGCGCCGCCGGCGACGCCGCTGCCGCCGGCCGGTTTCTTCGAAGCGGACGATTTAGATTCGAGCTTGAACGAACCGGACGCACCCTTACCCTTAGTCTGTATTAGAGCTCCGGATTCTACGGCGCTCTTCAGGTACTTCCTGATGAACGGGGCGAGTTTTTCCGAATCGACTTTGTACTGAGCGGCGATATATTTCTTGATCGCCTGCAGGGAGGAACCGCTGCGCTCCTTCAACTCCTTAATCGCGCTGTTGACCATTTCCGACGTCTTAGGGTGGGTAGGTTTCGCCTTCGGCTTCTTAGCGCCTGCACCACCGCCGGCCGCGGCGGCAGAGGCTTTCGGCTTCTTCGCCGGGGTCGCCGGTGCGGGAGCTTCAGTTGCTACTGCGGTATCGGCCATTATTCTTGTATATTATTATTATTATTATTATTATGTATATTTAATAGCGAAACGATAGAGATTACGCACTATACACAGACACGCACGCACGCACGCGGTACAGTACGCGATTAATAATAATAGGGTCTTCCTTTCGGACTAATGTCCGCTCGGGTACGGGCTTTTAGGCGGAGCCTATTTGCCCGGGCTGGTCCTCACCGGCGCTTAACGCGCCGCGGTCATGAATTTCGGCCTTAGGCCGAGGTCTTTACGACCTTATGGTTGTCAATTTTTTTTTTTTTTTTTTTTTTTTTTTTTTTTTTTTTTTTTTTTTTTTTTTTTTTTTTTTTTTTTTTTTTTTTTTTTTTTTTTTTTTAAATAGGCTGTCTATTTTATGTAGTTATCTAATGTAGTATATGTAGTAATCAATGTAATGTAAGTTGTCTAGTCCAGGTGGTATTCGTCATGTCCGGGTTGAGTCGCCTCCCCTGCGTCATCCAGATCGTCGCTGTCGATGCCTGCGTTGGCCAAGCTCGGCTGCGGCGGCCGTAGGAGCTCGCGAGGTAGAGGACGCCCCTCTGGTGGTCGAGCATGTAGTGGTGCTATACCGTGGAGGTGTCCGTGCGCACTTGTGTCCGCGCGAGCGAACATAGTGCGCGCTAAGTGACGAACGAACTCCTCCACGGTGGGCGTCCTGGTATCTCTGTGCAGTACGTCGTTTCTGACGTACCTCGGAGCTCCTGTGATTAAACGCAGGCATCGGTTCTGCTGGACTTGCAATTTCCTAGCCTGGCTCGCTGAGCAGAGCGCGAACCAGGCCGGGGCCGCATACGTCAGGCGCGAGCGGACGTAGGCGCCGTAGACTCTCAGTTTTATTCTGAGCGGTAATCTGGAGGCGAACAGTGTGTGTAACATCGATCGGGCCGCCGCCGCCTGGTTGACCGCATGGTTGACGGTCGGTACCATGCGCAGCCTCCGATCGATGTGGCACCCCAGATACCTCACTGAGGTCTTCCACTCTACGTCCTGGCCTCGGAAAGTGAGCTGACGTAGCGTTCGCCGGGCGTAGCCGGTCAGTAGAGCGGCCGTCTTCCCAACGTTGACGGCCATCCTCCACTTGTCCAGCCACTCCGGTAGCAAGTCCAGCAGTCTCTGCATTCTATTGGTAGCGACGATCTGGTGGTGTGCTGACGCGAAGTACGCGCTGTCGTCCGCGTAGAGGGCCAACAGCACGTCTTCTTCGCCCTCGCGCAGGTGGTCGCGGAGGGTGGGGATGTCGTCCGTATACGCCGCGTATAGGCGCGGCGATATACAGCTGCCCTGGGGTACTCCGGCGCGGATGGGGCGCGGCTGGGATTCCGCGCCCTCTACCGAGACGTAGAAGCTACGGCCTTCTAAGAAAGACGCCACTATACGCACAAGCGCAGGCGGCATCTCAGTGGCTATCAGTTTCGCCAGCAGCCCGGCGTGCCACACCCTGTCGAAGGCCTTCTCCATGTCGAGAAAGACCCCGACGGTGCAGTGCCCTCTGTTGAGCTGACTGGCGAGCTCGTTGAGGATGCGCGCCAGCTGGAGCGTCGTGGAGTGGTCGCTGCGAAAACCGTACTGCTCTTCGCGCAGTGGCAGGTATCGGTTTATCCTTCGCAGCAACAGACGCTCGAACAGCTTGGCGATGTGCGATAGTAGCGTTATAGGCCGGTAGCTTGCAGGGAGACGTCGGTCCTTACCCGGCTTGGGTAGGACTATGATCTTCCCTGTTTTCCACGTCTCGGGAAAGTGTCCTGTCCGGAGTATCCCGTTGAATAGCCTCGTGAGCGCTACGAGGCATCCGTTGGGCAGCTGCATCAACGCGGCGTTCGTAATCCCGTCCGGGCCGGGCGCCTTTCGCTTAGGAAGGCGATAGACGGCTCTCCGCAGCTCTGACGGGGTGATAAAGTCTACACCCCGGAGCGGCGGAGTCGGGCCCGACAGGAAGGCGGCAACTTGCTCTTGAACGGCCGCGTGATGACGGACGACATTGGCATTTGTCACATTCGGTGGGTTGGGAGTGAATTGACTCTCCATATACTCCGCCAGGATCTCTGCTCTATCACTGGCGGAGTATCTTCTGTTACCCGCTCTATCTAGTAGCGGGTAAACAGGGTTGTCTTGTCCGGTAAGTCGCTTGCAGAGGCTGAATAGGTTCGTGTCGCGCTCGGTTGCTCTATCGACGGCGTCTTCCCAGCGGTCACCGTCGAGAGCCACGAGCGCACGCGATACCCTCTCTGCAAGCTTGTTTACGTCGCGCTTCACCCTCGGGCAACGGGAGCGTGCCCAGAGCTTCCGCAACTGGCGCTTCCTCCTTATGAGCTCGCGGAGTGAGCTCGGTAGCGGGTCCCTGTAGAGCTGAGACGGGCCACTTGTAGTTGTGGCCGCGTCTTTTGCTTCGACGATTGCTGCGGAGATTTTCTTGTTGACGTACTCGACGTCGGCAACCGTCGAGACAGGGACTGTGAGCTCGAACTCCGCGAGTGCGGAGGTGTAGCGCTCCCAGTCGACACGTCTTCTCGGTGGTCTGGGGATGGCGAATGACCGCTCTAGGGTGAGCGCGACGAGTATGGGCAGGTGCGATGTGTCGAGGTCGTATACAACCTCGACATCTATCGGTTGTCTCAGTCCTTTATGCAGCACGATGTCCAGTACGTCAGGGATATGTCTCGGATTCGGCGGTATATGGGTCGGCGCTCCTGGACCCAATATAGCGAATCCCTGACGTTCGCTGTCCTCGAGCAGTTTCCTTCCGGTATGGGTGATGATACGCGAGCCCCAGGCTTGGTGCTTCGCGTTAAGGTCACCCACTACTAGTGTAGGAGACTGCGAGCTAAAGAGCGTCTGTACATCGGTGCTGCAATACGTAGATCCGGGTGGTTTGTAGGCGGCGTAGAGTAGAACTTCATTATCCCCTGTGTTTATACGCACCCCCTGTGTTCGTATTAATTCAAAGGGTGCGTGCTCCAGTTCTTCGTGTACGATGTCCCTCCGCACCAGGGCTGCCGTTCCCCTATAGGGGAAGCCCCGGGGTGAGACTTCGTCGCGCCGGTACACGAAGAAATTAGGGACTCGAAGTTCTATTTCGCCCGTGAGTTTCGTCTCGCCCAGGAGGATTACATGTACATCCTGCGACTGGGCGAGTAAAGTCAACTCACGGACGTGTCCTCGTACGCCGCCTGGGTTCCAGTATAAGATTCTCAGCTGGAATGTAGCCTAGATAATGAGGCTATTCCAGCTGAGATAGCCGGTACAATATCCTGGCCTTGTGTATAGGCCAGTAGTATGGCCGTCAGTGCCTCCATGAATACCCGTATAATTATATTGGTATCCGGGCTCTGGGTAGTTGTCGTGGGCCTCTGTTGCCGATCCGGCTGTTCCTCCGCGGGTCTGGCGATTTTCGCTGCCACGCTCGGCTGTCTAGGCTGCGGTGTTGACGCCGCAGCGGGTTCCGAGCGTGCCGGCCGCGCCGCTCTTTTTCTTTTCTTCTTCTGGTTTTTCTTTTTGTTTTTATTGGAATTTTTGGCTTGCCCGCGTGCCGTAGGAGGATTGGCGGGGGGGGCAAGTGTAGTGCCGACCTCTGGGCGGTCTTCTTTGTGAGGGTCGGTCCTGGGTTGGCAAGCTGTGGGCGTGCTGGGTGCGAGCTGTGTCTGCGCTCGCACCGGTTGCGTCGGCTCCGCCGTTAATTTATTAGGCGGCCTTTCGTCCTCCGCTTTTCCTTGTTGGTACGGATGGCGGGGGGGGGTGCGGATGGCGGGGGGGGTGCCCCCCCCCTTCCCCTCCTCTCTGTTTAGGTGGTGCTGAGGGGCGGGGGGGGGCAGTTGTTATACCCCTTTTTCTTGCTTCTTTTTTGAAGTATATGCACCGACGATCCTTGGCTGTGTGCGCCTTCCCGCAGTTGGCGCACGTCGGTGGTTCCTCAAGTGGTCTCGGGCAGTCCCTTGCCAGGTGTTCGCCGGCGCAGCGAACACACTTTTGCTTTCTGTGGCAGTTGGCTGATGCATGTCCGAATGCCTGGCAACGGTGGCATTGCGGTGGCGCCTTGTTACCGCGCCAGGCCTCGATGATCAGTCCCGGCATATAAAGCAATTCCGTTTCTTTGTACAACTGATTCTTATCTTCTATTGACATATGCGCCAGTTGCACAAAGTAGGTGCATCCTTGCCTTCCTCTGGTAAAAGGGATGGCTTTGGCCCTTTCCGCCGGGTAGCCCTTCTCTTTAAGGGCTTCGATGACCTCTTCCGGTTGTGTGTCGAGTGGTAGTCCTCTGATTGCCACTTTAGTTGGGAGGTCAGATTCGGGACTATAACAGAACCAGGATATGGACGTGTCCTGGTTCATTGCCTCAGTCAAATGTTTTTGAATTACCCGGAACTCTTCCTGCGTTCCGGGTAAGAATCTTACGCCCTTGCCAAAGGGGCGCGCGTTCGGGGCTCGTCCTAGCTTTCCTCTTATAATATTAAAGTGGTGCGTCCAGTTTGGCAGTCGTTCGACCGTAATCGGTGGATAGGCCGAGCGCTTGTTATTTGCGTTATTATTAATAAACGCTGGTGTTTCTCTCTGCGTCTGACTTCTAGGCGACGCCGGTGCAGCCGCTGCGGTCGCATAAGTCCGCCCCGAGGGGCCGGCTTGTGGCGATGTCGGTCTCGATGAAGACAGGCCTTCCATGGAGGAGGGCAGTGCCGCGTAACTAGTTGAGTCACGCGGCCATGTGTCTTGTGAAGACGAAGGTCCCGTCGTAATCACGACTTGACGTCCCCTGTCCTCTTCCATGGACGGCGATTTCGGGGGGGCCGTGTGAATAGTCCCCGGCATGGTTATTTCTTTAATTTTTTCGGGTGATATTGACGGCTTGAATGCCGTCTTAGGACGCTTCTCCCTGTCCTCGGCGCTTTCTGGTGACGAGTCCACCGGTCTAGACCGCTTGGCCGTTTCTGCGCAAACCGTATACTCAGATACGGTTGCTGCGAAGTCGGCGTCCGCTGGTCTCCTGTCTGACTCGCTCCTTCCTTGTTCCGGGTCTTCTACTTGTGCTGTTGGGGTTTGCGAGACGGGCGTGATGACGTTCGTGACGATATCTCGTCGCACTACCGTCCGCGGTATCCCCGATCTAGCTCCTTTCTTTCGTTGTTCCAGTGGGGGAGGGGGTTCCCCCTTGTCGGCCATTTTTGGTACTGCTCGCTACCCTAATGCGAGTGCAGTATTCGACACCCTCAGCGCGTGCAACCCAGCCGGGTGAGACCCCTGGGGGAGGCCCAGCTAAGCGCCCGCGAGCAGGTGTCTAGTACTACACTCACAGGCAATCAGGGGTGGCGGTTTTCCACGTGTGGCTTTTCCTGAGTAGCTATTATGTATATATAATGGCGCTCAGGAAAAATAGGTGCTTGAAAAATTTCTTCGCGGGCAGCGCTGCTCCGCACAGCTCGCTCACCGGCCGCTTCCTCAAGCTGCGTCGAGATGACACAGCGAGTACAACTGGCACCGGGGGTCTGTGCAGGGCGTGGTGATGCTGAACGAAGTCTTCTCAAGCGTATGTGCAAAATCTCTTCGCGATTAGTAGTAAATCGAAAAGAATTTTTTTACATACAATCAGGGTGGAGAGGTCGCTAGTAGTACGAAGAGTCGTAGCAATACCGTAAGGAGGACCGCGATGTCGCTAGACATTTTCTCGTACGAACACTTATAACTTTTCACTAACAGGTATCTTTTTAAATACGATTTGAATATATTTTAAAATAATTATTTGACGATAGATAACGCTAAACGATACCTCTTGAGCCTATCGTCCTCGTGAATTTCAATCGATTTCTATAGATCGGCTGTGACGAGCGTGTTTAAAGTTTAAATTCGATATAGTTCGAAGCGCGTACCTCGGCTCTCGTTTAAAAGTTATTTTATTCTATTAAAATTGATTTATACATTTCGATCTGTCGACAAATTGAAAGCGAAGGTACCTCGCTAATAATGTATAAACATACACGCCGTATATAATAATTTTCGTACCGTTTTAGAATCTTCGAAGTCGAGGCTCGTAAAACACGACGATGCAGCTCGACGCGAGAGATACGTAAAAACAATCTCTCGTACGATAATGTATTAAATAATATTTTAACTATAATAATAATATTTTAAAGAAAAATATAATAACAATATTTTCAGTGATCTCAATTCACGGGGAGAACGATCAATTCGAAAATAATAAAGAATTAATAATTACACACACACATATCGTTCGCTCGAGCACGATACGAGGTACGCGCACTGATATACATAGGTCGAAGCGAATAGAACGAAGGTACGTCAAGAAACAATACGTTTACTCTAATATTTAAATTTATTTATTAATTTAATAATGATAATGATAAATAGAACAAAGTAAAATAAAATAACCATATTATACCTATTTCTTACATAGGAATGAATACGAAACCTAAACCGCGTCGGCAATGTTTTTATAATAAATAAATATTTCGATTATTATTATTATTTATTTATTTTCTTTTTTTTTTTTTTTCGGATACGTGTCTCACAGATTGAGTCTCTAGTGTCGATTACGAGGTAGACGAGTTCGATATATGTGTGTAGTCAGTTCATGGTTCCGAAGGAACTACGACGACATGAGTCGAGATCGTGTAGACAATACGTACATCAATAACAATAACATAAAATTATAACATTAATGAATTCGAGAGAAGAGAATAAATACTATGTATGGTGTCTGTTTGGTTGTTATTATTATTATTTATGTAATGACGTGTATTAGTAGTAGAGGGCAAGTGGTTGAGAGAAATTATTATTATATTTTTATTAATCAGCGCGCGATACGTACGGTATTTTATAGTACGCATCGTTCGGACGTTGGTAACTTATGTACATATATATGTATGTACAATATAATAGGTAGTAATCATCTTTACGTATTTATTTAGACGTCGTATATCGATTGAAACGAGCAATTTCACACGAGCGCGCGTGTGAAGATTGATACAGAATCATATGCGGCCCTGAAAAGGGCCTTTTTTTTTTATGTACGCTGTGTCGATGTTCAACGTTTTCAATATTATATATGTATATATGTCTATATATATTTTTTTTTTAATATTTCAAATGATGGATGATGAAAAAAAAAAAAAACACAGACACACACACACACACAACATTGAAAACGTGCTTCGTGCATTCTCGATCTTCGACACAAACATTTTAACCGCCGAAACCGTAGAGGGTGCGGCCCTGACGTTTCAGAGCGTACACGACGTCCATGGCGGTGACGGTCTTCCTCTTGGCGTGCTCGGTGTAGGTGACGGCGTCGCGGATTACGTTCTCGAGGAACACTTTGAGTACGCCCCGGGTCTCCTCGTATATCAGACCGGAGATACGTTTCACGCCGCCTCTGCGCGCGAGACGACGGATGGCCGGCTTCGTGATACCTTGGATGTTATCACGGAGCACTTTCCTGTGTCTCTTCGCGCCACCTTTTCCCAGACCCTTTCCACCCTTACCGCGACCGGTCATTTTCCGAGTTTAGCGTCTGCACACACACACCACACAGCGATGATGATCTTGACGATATTCTTATTCTTCTTCGAGCCGTCAGAGCGCGTGTCCGACGGCTTAGAACGTCGTCGGAGTGGAGGATGGCGCTGTGCGGAGCGCAGATGACGAGGGTGACGGTCTCACGACGCGCCTAAGCGCGCCCGAGCCGTCGCAAACCGAGGACCTCGTCTCCGCCGGCGGAGACGGTGTGTGTGTGTGTGTGTATTGTTCCTAACGGGCCCTACGAACGGAGCGTTCGCCAGAGTGATTCGGTCGTCGGGGTCAGTCAAGACGTGCATGGGCCGTCTTTGTCTGATCTGAAGATTTTGCCTCAGACCTGTGTAGATACAGGCCTCTTTGATAAGGGGGTTCGGGTGGCGGGTAGCTTTCTCAAAGAATGATGTCGACAACATTTTGAGATGCTTAGAGATCGAATCGATCCTGAAATCCTTGTGGAGGTCAATGTTACGAACGTACCACGGTGAAGCCGTGGCTATTCGTAAGAATTTATTTTGAATGATCTGTAGCCTCTCTATATAGGCGGGATTGCAATGTGCGAAGGCAGGGCTCGCGTAAGACATGATGGGACGTATGTAGGTTTTGTATAATGTCGTCTTATTTCTAAGCGACATTTTACTCCGCCCGCATATCATCACATGTAATTTGCCCAGCACGAACGCTGCCTTATTGCGGGCTTTGTTTATGTGGGGCCTGAACGTGAGGCGTTCGTCTAGCGTGACGCCGAGGTATTGAACCTCTTTTCGCCACGGGATCGGTTCATTGAAGAGGGTGATTCTCCCTGGTCGACCGTATCGTCCTCGGACTGCACGGGGCCTACTGCAGAATTGCACTGCGGCGCTTTTATCTGGGTTGACTTCTATACGCCATTTCCTGAACCATTTGCCTAGTGCATTGGCTGCGGATTGGAGGCGTCTAGTGAGGACATTTGGGCACGTGGAGCTAGTATATATAGCTGTGTCGTCTGCGAAGAGGGCTAATTTGACTCGTTTACCGTTTGTCGGTCTCGGTATGTCGTTCGTGAATAGGGAGTACAAGAGGGGTGAAAGTGCGGAGCCCTGAGGGACTCCGGCTCTGATGGGACGAGAGGAGGAAAGGGTGCCCTCTACGCGGAATCGGAATGAGCGATTCGACAGAAAGTCTCGTAGGATGAGCACGAGTCTGTCTGGCACTCCGAGTTGGTACAGCTTGTAGATCAAGCCGTTGTGCCAGACTTTGTCGAATGCCTTCGCGACATCGAAAAATAGGGCGCCTGTGGTGTAGTTAGTCCGGTAGGCGAAGCCGGCTAGGATGTGCTCCGTTATGCGGTGCACTTGGTTTACGCACGAGTGTCCGGGTCGGAAGCCGAACTGCTCGTCGATGAGGATGTGGTTTGTTTCCACGAAGGATTTTAATCTAACGAGGAGAACTTTCTCGTACAATTTGCCGAGAGAGTTTAGAAGACTGATCGGGCGGTAGCTGGATGGGAGGTTCATCGGTTTGCCCGGTTTGGGGATACCTATTACGATTGCTTCTTTCCACTCGTCGGGAAAGGAGCAACCCGCCAGAAGGGCGTTGAATATTAAGACTATCAGCGTTAGTAGCTGATGTGGAAGGTTTTTGAGGACTCTGTTCGTGACTCGGTCGGGGCCAGGGGCCTTTTTGGAGTGCATGGATTTCAGGAGCGATTCGATCTCCTCGACTGAGGTCGGGAGAAGGGGTTCGTCTGATGGCGGTAAAGCCGCCCTACTTTGTACTTCCAGGTCTACCTTCCGAAGGTGACTGGTGCTTATCGGTTGTTTGCTTGGGGAACATTGTGCTTCGAGGCTGTCCGCTAAGCACTCGGCCTTATCCATATCGTCTACTGCGGGAGGAAGGTTCGGTCTTAGCAAAGGGGGCATAGTGGAATATGTGTCTTTTCGCAGAGCGCTCGCCATCGCATAGTAGGCCGTATGCGACGGCGAGATCTCTGCGAGTTGACGGCCGTATCTGTCGTCCCTGAGTTCGGCAAAGCGAGCTTTTACCTCCCTCTGTAGGGCCCGGAGTTGCCTCCGGTTTTCGTCTGTCGGATATGTGTCATGGGCTCTAGTGGCTGCGTTTTTTCGCGTAAGAAGATCTCTGAGATCTTGCGGGAGTTCGAAACGCTCGGGAGGGCGAATCGGGACTTCCCTGGAGCAATTATCTAATTCACCTTGTAGGTGTGAGGTAAGACTATTCGCGGCCGCTTTCGCGACATCGACTGCATCAATTGTGTCCGGGATCGCTCGTAGCGCCTCTGAATCTAGGGACTGGAGACGTTCTCCGAGCTTCCTCCAGTCCGTGACTATTTTGGTCGGTGGGCTTAGAGAAGGATCTTGTCCTAGCTGGATTAGGACGGGTCTATGGTCTGATATTAACTCTGATAGCACTTCGATTGATCGCAACTGTAAAGCTACGCCTCTCAAGAGCGCTATGTCGAGTACGTCTGGTCTGTCATTTGTATCTCTAACAGCGAACCTAGTGGGTGTTACTGGCGCTATTATATCACAAAATAGATCAGTTTTTGTGGTCAGTCTGTCTAGTTCTCTACCGTTGGTGGTGGTACAATGGGAGTTCCAGCGGGAGTGTTTACAGTTAAAATCGCCGGCCAGAATGACCGCGTTGCTTATTGCAAATAACTCTCTAAGGTCGTTTTCTTTAATGGATTTATTCGGGGGGAGGTATATGGAGGCCAGTGTGACGGGTTGATGACCCGTCAGGCTGACCTGACACAGTGATGCCTCGATGTTCTCCAGCGGGGGAGGGTCGAGCGGCACGCAGTGCAGTGACTTTTTGTAATAAATGAGGGTGCCGCCGCCGGCTGTTACCCTGTCGTTGCGGACTATGCGGTAGTTTGCTACCCTAGGACTTCGCGAACTCGGTTTAAGGAATGTCTCCTGCACAAGCATGACGTCGACTGGGTGATTTATTAAAAATTCACGTATTAAGTCAATCTGATGGATAAGCCCGTGAGCGTTAAACGTGACAATAGTTAGTGACCGGGGTTTTACTCTGGCGGTGTTAGCCATTTATGGTTTTGGCTAGTGATTCCAATCTGGCCATCATTGTGGCCATATGGAGAAGTGAGTTTTGTAGGAACGCCCTCGTGTTTGCGAGTTCCTGAGCTATGGAAATGGGTGCGGGGTTGGGTGTGGGTGTGACGGGGCTGGGGGTCACTGCCGCGGGTTTTTGGGCCCTCGGCAGTGGCTTTGCCCACGCGCCTTTACCCTGAGGGGGTGTAGGGGGTGTAAGCGCCATTAATGGCGGAATTGCGGCCTTAGGGGCTAGGGGTGCAGCCTGGGTGGCTGTTGAAGAGGCCTGAGGGGCCGGGGTTGCCTTGGGGGCTGGGGGCGCCGTTGTGGGCCGTGAGGCGGCCCTGCGCTTGTTACGTTTACCCCTCGAGCTAGGTCTCCGCGGGGCCCTAGGACATCCGCGATAGTTCGCGGGATGCCCCTGGGTCTCGCAGAGGACGCAGCTGGGGGGCACGAGAGGGTCGGGAACTTTGCGGGGGCAATCCGCGGTTGCGTGGTCCCCTAGGCACTTGACGCACCTGGGGCGCGCGAAACAGTTGCGGGCGGAGTGCCCGTATAACTGGCAACGGTGGCATTGCCCTGGAGCGCCACGGTTGCGGGGAGCTTCGACTGTCAGGCCGGACAGCCGACAGACGTCTTTTAGGTTGTATATGGCCTTTCCTTCGGGGGAAAGGTCCAATATGACGAGCACCATATTGTATGGTGCTTTGGATTGTGGATGGTACATGCGGTGTACCGCGTGTACAGGGAAGCCTTGCGCTTTGAGGTCTTCCTCGATGGGCTCCGTGTTTAATTCACGGGGGAGGCCCCTTATAACAACGCGCAATTGGCGCTCGTCTTCAAGGGCGTGAGTGTGAAAGCTGATTTTCTCAGCTCTCAAGAAGGAGGCTAGGCGCCGGTGAGTGTTCGAGTCCTGTACTAGGACTCTTATACCCTGTAGGGTAGAACGCGCATGCGTAAAGTGAATGCGCTTCTCGGCTAACATGCGAGAAACGCGGTCCCAGGACGTTTTGTCCTGAATAAATATTGGGGGCGGGCTCTTGACACGAGGGGCGTCAGTAGGGGCGGGGCTCGCGGGGGTCGCTACGGCTGCAGCGGCTGCGGCCGTAGGGCGAGGGGTGGGGGTGGTATTCACCTCGACGGTCGGGCGTTTGGGTGGGGGCGGAGCCTTAGGGGCTTTGGCCTTACGTTTGGCCGACTTTGATTGGACGGGCTCGAACCCGTCCGAGTCCTCCTCGGACGTTTCCGTCGCTGGGGACGGTGCGCGGGAGTCGTTTGCGCTTCTAGCGCTTTCTACGCTTAAAGCGCATTCAGCGCTTTCGGCGCTCGCTTCTGCGACGATCTCCATATCGGAGTCGTCGCATTCGGGCGCGGGGGATTCGGGGGATTCGGGGGCGGGGGGCTCTGAGGCGGGGGGGGCGGTAGTAGGTACGCCGGTGCTCGAGCCCGAACCCGACCTAGCAACAACTGCCAGGTAGGTACGAGCGAGCTCCTCGTACAATGCCGGGTCGCGCCGCTTAATAAGCAGCACGATCGCCGAAGCCGGTATATCGTCCATGACGACGGGGGTTTTTTAAGATTATCCTCCCTGCCGGAGGGCAGGGAGGTGTGTGCCTAAAATGTGTTACCTACTTTGATGTTCTGTCTTTAGGTGACAGAAAATGTGTGCCTATTCCTTTAAAAATAGGAGTGTGTACTTACGCACGCGTCCTATCGGCGGGTGTTTTCACGGTTCTGGGAAGAACCGCGATCACGCCTAACAGACGAACGGTCGCTAACACTACACTGTCTTGTCCTTGCGCACTACACTGTCCGAAATGCACTTCACAACACTTCACTGGTTACTGTCTTTATTGTTCTTTGTTCCTCGAGAACGTAACGCGCTTCGCGGAAACGGGCAGGGTTTTTGCGAAAGTCGCAAAACCCAGGCGGTCGCACTGAGTGCGGATCGGAGAATGCCGGAACGTCGACACAGCGTGAGAGTGCTGAGCAAAGGCATCCGTACGGGACGGAGGCCAGAGTCAGTCTACACACTGTTCACCCCGGGTTCGGGTATTTATGGACTGTCGCCGCGTTGCGATCTATCGCGGTAAAGCGCGCGCCGTGCGAATTGCGAGACGGCAGATACGGGGATGCGAGACGAGTCGAAAGGAGACGACACGATTTTAGTAAATGGTGTGGTAGGGATGAACGGCGGTGTGTGGCAGGGGGGGCGGGGGCGGGGAGGTTTAGATAATAATTTTCTTCCTATTTCTTTCTACTGAACAGACTATCGAATATCTATCTATATTATTATTTATACTTATTTATAACGTTCTAATATTCATTTCTATAATATAAATATAACAATAATAATAATAATAATTATGACAACAACATCGATTATAAAAATGCATAATAATCCGTTTTCGTTGTAAGCAAAGTAAAGTAAGTAAAAAATAGCCGACGTTAACGTGATATGTATTTATGTATGTATATATAAATTAATAACATTATAACATACATAAGTAGTAAGAAGAGTAGTATAAACGGTTGGTTGGATGATTTCTTAAATCGAATAGAGATATCAACGTCGTGGTTAGGTAAACGAGAACGTTTTAGACGTGTGTTCGTTTGAAACGAAAAAATAAAAAAAAATTTTTGTAGACATATTTGCGGCCCTGAAAAGGGCCTTTTTTGTTGTATATATATTAAAAAAAAAAAACGACGAAGCGATAGATCGCGCTCGCTTTTTATTTTGTATTTTTATTATCACATCGTTTAGGCACGTTCACCGCGTATCCTGCGCGCCAACTGAATATCCTTAGGCATGATGGTTACGCGTTTAGCGTGAATGGCGCACAGGTTCGTGTCTTCGAATAGACCGACGAGGTAAGCTTCGCTAGCTTCCTGCAGGGCCATCACCGCGGAGCTCTGGAAACGGAGATCGGTCTTGAAGTCTTGAGCGATTACAATATTATATGCGTATGTTTTCGTGTGTTATATATGTATGTGTAGTATTTATTATATGTAATATTAAATGAGAATGACGACTACGTGTTCGTTTTTGAAACTGTAAATTTTATATAATGAAACTCTTTGTGGCCCTGAAAAGGGCCTTTTTTCTTGATAACAAAAAATCACTTCGTAGATAAACACGTCACGAAGAACGTCGAACGTCTCTATCTCTCACCGTCAACATATGTCACTATGTCGATGATTGATTGCGACGTACGACGACGCGTAGAGACGTGTCCAGCTCAGAAAGTTTACTCCTATTACTTAGAGCTCGTGTACTTCGTGACGGCCTTTGTTCCTTCACTGACGGCGTGCTTGGCGAGTTCACTGGGCAGGAGCAGCCTCACGGACGTCTGTACCTCTCTCGAGGTGATCGTAGACCTCTTGTTGTAGTGAGCGAGGCGCGAAGCTTCGGCGGCGATGCGCTCGAAGATGTCGTTAACGAAAGAATTCATGATCGACATCGCCTTACTAGAGATACCGGTGTCGGGGTGAACTTGCTTCAGGACTTTGTAAATGTAAATGGCGTAGCTCTTCTTCCTCTTGTGCTTCTTCTTCTTCTTATCGGACTTAGAGATATTCTTCTGAGCCTTTCCAGATTTCTTGGCTGCCTTTCCACTCGTCTTGGGCGGCATGATTACTGTATATGAATAAAACTTTCAATGCATACAGAGACACAAAACTCGCACGCAGTAGACGTGCGTACCGTACGATGGCGCAAGCGACTGAATAAAAGTGCCTGCGCGGATCTTATCGCAGCATAACACTCGCGAGTAGCGAGGTATGGCGACGGCAGAGCCTGGCTGTTCTCGCCTATGTCTGCGGCTTTCTGTTCGCCGCCTGTAACTGCAGGCGGGTCTTTGGATGAGGATAGTTCCGGTGGGAAAGGATTGGGTGTCTAGGCGTGCCTCCTGCTTCTTGTATTTCCGCGGGCGGTCAAGCGCACCGGATGAGACCCCGTTCGGGGAGGTCCGGTGGGCGACCTGCTCCGCGGGATGATCGCGTAGGGTAACGCGGCTGGGAGGCTCGTCGTGACAACCCTGTAGGTTAGTAATGGGCCTCTAGAGTGGGGGGGGGGGGGAGAGAGGGTAAGGTGTGGAAAGAGGGAGTAAGAGATGGTGTGGGGGGGGGTGTATAATTTTGAGTGTTAAGTGTTTGTGTGGGTTGGTGCATTCGTGATGAGCTCACGGGGGTATGCCTTTCCCTCCGGAGGGCGCGCGTGCAGTGGCGTCAAGTTCTTGATATGGTGTAGTCTTGATGAGTCGGTGCGTGAGTAGAGGCTCGTTGCTAAGCGACGCACGAATTCATCCACACTTTCCATGGCCAGATCCCTGGCTATGGTGGCGTTTCGTACAACTCTGGGTGCTCTCACAATAGTACGGAGAGCCAAGGACTGCTGCGCCTGGATTTTCTCTCGGGCCGTTCTATTGGGCAATTGGTACCAAGCTGGGGCGGCGTATGTTAACTTCGTTCTCAGGTATTGCTTGTATACTCCCAGCTTGGTCTTGAGTGGTAGTCTTGATTCTAGTACTGGCCGGAGGAGCGCTCGGGCCGCCCTTGTCTGGTTGACTACATTGTTCACGTGTTGAGTCATCGAGAGATGTTGCCCGACGGTTACTCCTAGGTATTTGGCATGTGCGGTCCAAGGTATGTCCTCCCCTAGAAGGCGTAACGGGGGTGGGGCCTTTCCTGGTCCTGATCTTTTGAACAGTATGGCTTGAGTCTTAGTGACGTTTACTGCTAGTTTCCATTTGGATAGCCATGCTGGGAGTTCATTTAGCGCTCGTTGCATTTTTACCACCGCTTGTGTCTTGTTGATGGATGAGGTTATATATGCAGCGTCGTCGGCATAGAGGGCCAGGGTGGTGCCCCCCATGTTTGGGATGTCGTTTGTGTAGAGGGAGTAGCAAACCGGTGATAGGCAGCTGCCCTGTGGGACCCCGGCCTCTATTTTTCTTTCGGTCGAGATGGCTTCTGCTACGGCGACTTGAAACGTCCTTCCCTTCAGGAAGGCCGCCACGACATGTACTAGGCGTCTGGGGATAGTTGGTTGTAGTGCTATCTTGTACAGTAGGCCTTCGTGCCAGACACGGTCGAACGCCTTCTCCATGTCCAACATTACTGCCACTGGGTATTCTTTTTTGTTTAATGCGGTGGCGACCTCCTGAAGGACTCTGGCCACCTGGAGAGTAGTGGAGTGTTCTGTACGGAACCCAAACTGTTCGGGTCTTGGTTCCATATGACGCTGTAGATGTGGGAGGATGAGTTTTTCAAACACCTTAGAGAGGGTCGGTAACAGGGTGATTGGTCGATAACTATCTGGGTTGAGGATGTTTTTCCTCGGCTTCGGAATCATAATGACTCTACCCTTCTTCCAAAGGGTCGGGAAATGGCCCGTCCGGAGTATGCCGTTGAGCAATCGTGTAACGGTATTGATCGTTTGATGCGGGAGGTGGCGGAGTGCGGCGTTGGTTATTGTATCCCCGCCTGGGGCCTTGCACAGGGGTGCGCGCCGGAGCTCGCGTGCCACTTGGCCGGGGGTCAGTATTAAGGGGTCCTCTGTAGATTGCGGCTTGGTCCGCAGGTAGTCCTCCACCTGTTTTAGGACCCGGGTATTGAATTCGTGGTTCCGGATGGGGTTGGGCCGGAACTGAGTCTCCAGGTGTTTGGCGAAGATTTCAGCCCGGTCCTCGGCCCGGTATCGGAGGGTTCCGTCTTCATCCCGCATAGGCGGTGAAGTGCGTTCCAGTCCTCGCTGGCGTGGTTTATGTCCTGCTCCCAGGATTGCGCACGGAGTTCGCGCATAGCGTCGGTTACGCGTGCGCAGATTCTGTTCAATTCCGTTTTAGCAGTTGGGCAGTGCGTCCTTTGCCAGAATCTCCTACGCTCCCGCTTTTTGGCGAGGAGTATTCTTACGTGCCGAGGGAGGGCAGTGAATCGGTGCGTGCCGGTCTGTACTTTGGTGGCCGCCTCCTGAGCTGCCCTTATAGCGTCGGTGATGGTGAGCGTGGCGACCTCGATTTCCTCGGTCGTGTTTGCCGGGAGCATCTGGAGATTCTGGAGTAGGTAGTCCTGGAAAGTGCTCCAGTCCGTCGTTCGGCGCGGTTTTGCCGGAGCTGACGCTGTTGCTGGTGTTGGTAATGTAATTAGGACTGCTAAATGGTCCGAACCCATGTCGTCCGCCAAAACCTCCTGGCTTGGATTGGTTATAAGGCCTCTATGAAGGATGATGTCTAGCACGTCTGGCTGTTTCTGGGCGGCATAAGGGTAATGTGTTGGCGTTTCCGGTCCGCTTACTGAGTAGTCAGACGCCTCCGCGTCCATGAACAGTTGTCTGCCAGCGGTGTTGATGGTGGCAGAATTCCACGCGATGTGTTTACAGTTCATGTCACCCGCAATCAGTGTCGGGTGTGGAGTGTTTAAGATCTCTCTGACGTCCTCCGTGGCCAGGGGGTTCCTTGGTGGCTTGTAGCACGCATAAAGGCGCAGGGCTCCTCCATCCGTGTGTAATTCCACGCCTAGTGCATACATAGATTTCAGCGCGGGGTCTGGAAGTAGTTGGTGGACAATTCTCCTCTTGATAATGATGGCGAGTCCCCTTGACGCCGAGGAGAAGTCCTGCCGGTAGGTAATGTAATTGGCGAAGTTGATCTTGTCGCCGGAGGTGAGGCGGGTCTCCGACACCAGGGCGACGTCTACATCTTGCTCCATCAGGAGGGCCAGCAGTAGCAAGCTCTTGCCCTGCAGCGAGTTGGCGTTCCAGCTTAGGATCCGTAGTGGCTTATCCATTTTTATTTTGTAATAATTGTGAAATTCCCTGCAAAATTACAGGGACCGAGTCTTCCTCTTTGCACAACGCCTGTAGGACGTTTTGCAAGATGGTTATGGCCATTTTAATTGTTTCTTTGTTGCTCGCGTTCCCGGATCCAGGTGGCATCCGCGGCGGTATTGCGCGAACGGCAGGAGCAGCAGGGGTCATTGATTCTTGGAGTGTCAGGGGGACGTTGTCAGTTCCTGATGGTTTAGGGCCCGTCTGGTCATTTATGTCCGTTGTTGTGGGAGGGGCCGTGCTTTCCTTTCTGTTCTTTGGTTTCTTTTGGCGGCGTTTCTTTTTCCCTATTTTCTGCGCTGCTGCTGGGGGGCCCCTGGGGATGGGGGCGTTAGCAGTTGCCATAAGGGTGCTGTTTTGTGTCGTGGCCATGGGTGCTTGCGTTTCTGTAAGCATTTTGGGCTTATCCTTCTTGTTTTCTTGTGCCGAGATTGCCACTGTTCCGGCGCGACGGTGTTTGGCCTCGAGCTTGAAGGTTGGGCATATTGTGTTCCTAAGCGCTATTATATTGATAACAGCTACTCAGGAAAACAGTTCAAGAAGACCGACGCCCTAGATTGCCGTGCGTGTAGAACTAGGTACCTGCTCGCGGGCGCTTAGCTGGGCCTCCCCTAGGGGTCTCACCTGGCTGTTCTTCTCTCTTCACCTGGTTGCACGCGCCGAGGGTGCCGAACGCTACACGCACAACAGGGTAGCGATCAAGTCAATTTCAAAAACCAACTTCAGCACCTAATATGGCCGACGAAGGAGAACCCCCTCCCCCGTTGGAACAACGTAGAAAAGGAGCCCGCTCGGGGATACCTCGGACGGTAGTGCGACGAGATATCGTCACAAACGTCATCACCCCCGTCACGCGGACCCCAACCCCCCACCCCATTGAACCAGAGGAAACAAGGCACGAGCCCGACCGGAGACCAGCCGAAGCCGAGTTCGCAGCAGCCGTATCTAAGCATACGGTCTGCGCAGAAACGGCCAAGCGGTCGAGACCGGATGACTCGTCGCCCGGGAATGCCGAGGAGGCCGAAGAAAAGCGCCCAAGGACGACATCAATGCCGTCACCACCACCGACTACAAGGGAAGGAATACCTTCCACAGGGACCATATATACGGCCACCCCAAAATCGCCGTCGCTGGAAGAAGATAGAGGACAACAAGGAATCACGACGGGCCCATCGTTCTCACAGGATACGTGGCCGCGTGATTGAACCAGTTACGCAGCCCTCCCCTCCACTATTGAAGATAATATAGTACTCAGACCGACCTCACCACAAGCCGGCCCGTCCGGACAGACGCGGGTATGCGGGCGTAGCTGCGACACCGGCATCACCAAAAACAACAATTAAAACAGGGAGCGCCAACACGCAGGCCGCGCAAACAAAAAGATCGGCCTATCCTCCGATTACGGTCGAATGTTTGCCAAACTGGACCAAACATTTTGATAGCCTCCGGAGGAAATTGGGACGAGCCCCAAGGAAAAGGAGTAAGATTTTCTTCACAAGAAGAATTCCGGATTATACAGAACCACCTTACGGAGGCAATGAACCAGGATAAATCAATATCCTGGTTCTGTTACAGTCCGGACGCGGAGTTGCCAACAAAGGTGGCAATAAGAGGACTGCCGATTGACACGCCACCCGAAGAGGTAATTGCGGCGCTGCAGACCAAAGGATTTCCCGCAGAAAGGGCTAAAGCGATCCCGCAAATAAGAGGCAGACACGGTCGTACGTACTTTGTACAACTAAAAAAATAAAAAATCATCAAAACAGCCCTCTTCGCTGACGATACCGCTATTTACACATCGTCGACCTCAGGGAAAATTATCTCAAAACGCCTCCAATCCGCAGCCGACGCACTAGGCGCCTGGTTTAGGAAATGGCGTATTGAAGTCAATCCCGAAAAGAGTGCCGCAGTGCACTTTTGCCGCAGGCCCAAAAAACTCCGTAGCCGACACGTCAAACCCAGAGCCATCTCCATGTACGATAAGCCGATCCCGTGGCAAAAAGAGGTTAAATACCTCGGTGTCACACTCGACGAACGCCTCACGTTCAAGTCCCATATAGACAAAGCTCGCAATAGGGCAGCGTTCGTGCTGGGCAGATTATATGTGATGATATGTAGGCGGAGTAAAATGTCGCTTAGGAATAAGACGACATTATACAAAACCTACGTATGTCCCATTATGTCCTACGCGAGCCCTGTCTTCGCTCATTGCAAACCCACCTTCTTGCAAAGGTTTCAGATCATTCAAAATAAATTCTTACCAACAGCCACGGCTTCACCGTGGTACGTACGTAATATAGATTTACATAAGGACTTCGGACTCGATTCGATCACCAAACATCTAAAAACGCTGTCCACTACCTTCTTCGAGACAGCTACCCGCCATCCGAACCCCCTCATCAAAGAGGCTTGTGATTATTCCGGTAGGAGAGGTAACCTACCGAAAAGACGTCCCATGCACGTCTTAGCCGATCCCGAAGACCACATCACCCTGACGAACGCGCCATTCCTAGGGACAAACACAAATACACACACACACCGTCTCCGCCGGCGGAGACGAGGTCCCCGGTTTGCGACGGCTCGGGCGCGCTTAGGCGCGTCGTGAGACCGTCACCCTCGTCATCCGCGCTCCGCACAGCGCCATCCTCCACTCCGACGACGTTCTAAGCCGAGGTGCGATCTCACTAGGAGACACCCTTAGACACGGGCGTCCATTCTGAGCCCCAACGGGGGCTCCCAATTTCAAGGCTGAATCTCAGTACTCGGCCCCCCCCGCCGGTGACGCTGTCAAGGCCAGTAGGGCCAAGAGCAATACACATTTCGAAAAAAAAAAAAATATGAACGCACGCATTCGGTGATTACGCTTGAAGGAATAAACACCTATTATACAGTCCATTCTTTTATTACGGAAAGTGAGGTCGAGAAATCCCCCACAATTCAGTGGTCCTTCGAACATCGGATAAGAAGAAACTCGCGTTGCAGATTTCCGGAATAAAGAAGCAATTCGCGTTTGAAGATTTCCCTTTGTAAGAAGAAACCCCCGTTTTGAAGATATCCGCGTCAGGACGAAATCCGCGATATCGAGCCGAGTTGGTTGCGACTAAGAAAAAGCCAACCTCGGACGAAGAGCGCAAGAACCGAATCGTCAGGAAGAACACCGAACGGTGCGACGTCAGAAGAAACGCATCAAACAAACATACGCGGTTTACCCGCGGTCCTAGTACTGAAGCCACCTAACGGTGTCAAACGGCCGAAGTCTAAGACTAACGCTTTCACAGGCGGTGTGGTGTTTTTGTGCGGCACCACCGGTCCGTTCGATAAAAATACGGACCGAAGTTGCACTTCTGCGCTAGTAAGTGATACGGGGGCCAGACTGTAGGCACTGCCAAAGGGGTCGGACATTCCAGCCGTCTACCGAGCGCCCCGTATCCGTTTGCATTCCTCTGCTGGGCAGATCCACCACCTACCCTTTTTCCTTACCTTCCATCCCTGACGGAGCGAACACCGGAGCTTATCGGCACCTCCCGAAGGTCTGATAGGGCGTTAGGGACGTTAGGGAAGTAGGGAAGTAGGGGCGACAAGTGCCGAAGAATGCCGAAGACACGAAGCCAGAACGCTGAAGACAAAGCACTGAAAGTCTACGAAGACTTCCCCGCATCGCCATCAGAAAATGCGCCCATATCGACAGAGCCACGATCGACCGAACAAGCCGCCACCGACATGCACGATCCAGAGAGAAGGCCATCGCCGAACGTCGGAGCGACGACACGAACGACACGAGGGCCGTCCGTAAGATCGAACCGCTCAACCGCCAGTGCGATAGCGCGAGTACGACAAGCGGAACTTGCCGCCGAGGAACAATTAGCCGAGATAAAAAGGCAAGAACTAGAACTACAAGCAACATTAATAAAGAAAAAGCTAGCCGCAAATGTCGCCCTGATAAGGGAGCAAGAAACGGACAATGTAAGTCTATGCGCCGAAGAAATTGATACAGAAAAACGCGTCAGTGATTGGCTCCAGCGTACTCACATACGGGGGGAGCGAGAACGCATCGACGTCGACCGATCCCGATCGCCACCGCCACTGCCGACAACAACGATCGAACGATACCCCACGACAACACCGAATCGCGTCACATTTAACGCGAGACGGTCTACGTCACCAACGCCGGCGAAATCGAAAGAACGAGGCATCGACAGATTGGCGGACACACTGGAGAAAATAGCACGCAGCCGAGCACCACCCAGACAGACGCAGGATTTACCGTTATTCAGCGGCGTCACCGGGGAATGGCTACCTTTTAAAGCAGCCATGCAGGAATCCACGAATATATACGGATTCTCCCCGGCAGAGAACCTAGCTCGCCTCCGAGCATGCCTACGAGGCGAAGCCAGACAAACGGTATCAGCACTACTATTCGCAGCCAGCGATCCAACAACGATCATGAAAACGTTGGAACAATGTTACGGGCGTCCAGAAATGATAATAGATAACGCGCTCGAAGAAATAAAAAAGCTACCAAGATTGGGAACGTCCGCGAACGAATTAAACGCGTTCGCAATTAAGCTACAAAACATCGTGACGGTTATAACGTGTCTAGACGAAAAAGGATACCTAAAAAACCCCATGTTGACCCGGCACGTAACAGAGAAACTAAGCCCGCACATTAGATCACGATGGTGCGACTACGCTGAAGAATTCGGGAACCGCCACGATCCAGAAATAATAACGCTATCGCAATTCCTAATGCGAGAAGCCGACCGCACAGTACGACACGCGTATACGACATCGTCTGCAATAATGACGCCAGGAAACAATAAGAGCGCACAAAGAGAGCAGCGATATCGCCCGCACGAACAAAGACGGGCGAATCCAGTATACACAACTACGGAAGATACACAAGAGAAAAAATACGTATGTTACTGTTGCGGGAGCGAGCACGAAACAATAAAGTGCGACAAACTCACAAAAATGACGGTGCCCCAGAGATGGCAATGGGCAAAAGAATCGCGCATTTGTTTCGTATGCCTCAACAGCAAACATCGTCGATACAAATGTCGCGCCAAGAAATGCGGGCGAGACGAATGTCGCCTGCCCCATCACGCACTGCTCCACTTAAATAAAGAAAGTGAAGAAACGGTCATAACCGCGTCCACGCATACGAGCACGCAAAGAAAACAAGTGCTACTTAAAGTATGCCCGGTAACAATAAAAGGAAAACGACCGAGAAATAAATACGTATGCGCTGCTC
This sequence comes from Hypolimnas misippus, assembly GCA_037950945.1. NCBI lineage: Eukaryota > Metazoa > Arthropoda > Insecta > Lepidoptera > Nymphalidae > Hypolimnas > Hypolimnas misippus. Next base: position 31,224 of record JBBEEQ010000002.1, read on the forward strand.
GACGAAGGGTCTACGATAACGTTAATCGACCAAAACTTAGCCGATACAATTGGAATCGACGGACCCGTGAGGCCCTTGAATATATATCAACTCGGGTGGATTATCCACGGATCTACGCCACGAGGCGTTGTAACAGAAGATCACGGGTCTACGCTACATATCCGAGCGTCCCAACATGCCGAGGAGAAAGATCGGGAACTGAGCGACCTCGTAAAAAGTCATTACGAAATCGATGCACTCGGGATAGCGAAGATAGATAGACCGGTCGCTAAAGAGGAACGAGCCGTCTCAATATTTAATAACACGGTGAAGAAAATAAAAGGTCGCTTCGAAGCAGGACTACCATGGATAGACGACGAAGTAAAACTGCCACCGAGCTACGACATGGCTCTACAACGACTGCGCGGCATCGAACGAAAGATGGACCGATCATGAAGATTTAGCGAGGCATATACCCAACAAGTCGAGCAACTCATTGAAATGAAACTATTTTAAACGGAAAAATTAAAAATTAAAAATTTAAAAAATTTAAAATTTAAAATCCCAAGTCCAACAGACTGCCAGACCAAAAGATACAGTTAGTGCCTTCTGCGTGCAACCGGAACGTTATTCAAGATATCATTTAAGAAACCGTTGGCGGTAGTTGTAAATAATATTTTCTAAAATCTCAAATAGACAAATGTCACCTTAGTCTACCCGTGACCACGAACGCTGCAAGTGCTCGAAACGTCGGGATGATAAAAAAATAATTAATATACGCGATTTAAATCCGTTTAAAATAGTTTCATTTCAATGAATAATAATCGCGAAAATCTAAGACAACGATAAGTCGAGCAACTACTATCAAAAGGGTATGCCGAATACAGCGACGACAATAAAACCACGAACTCTCGCTCATGGTACTTACCACACTTTGCCGTGACTAATCCCAACAAACCGGGCAAAGTGAGATTAGTGTTCGATGCCGCCGCTAAAGCCAATGGAACGTGTTTGAATGACGCCTTACTCGACGGCCCTGACTTACTACAGAACCTACAGGGCATCCTTTTTCGATTCCGGTCCGAGCCCGTTGCCGTAACTGCCGACATTCGAGAAATGTTTCTACAAATTAAAATTAGAGAAGAAGACCAACCGGCTCAACAATTCCTATGGTGAGGCAAAGATCGAACGCAACCCCCGACAAAGTTCGTAATGACGTCGATGATATTCGGCGCCCGAAGCTCACCTTTTATGGCTCACAGCGTGAGAGATAAAAACGCGACAGACCACCGAAACTCCCATCCAGTCGCATATGCTTCCATAACCCAAAGTCACTACATGGACGACTGGGTGGAGAGTTTCGAAACTACAGAAAAGGCCGCACGGGCCATAGGAGAAGTACAAGACGTACACGAAAAGGCCGGTTTCAAGCTCGCTAGTTGGAGCACGAGTCTTAATAATGAACGTCGCCAAAGACGAAATAGCCGACTCACCGAAAGAGCTCGGCAGGAACACGAACCCATATGAAAAGACTCTGGGAATATTATGGATGGCAAATACGGACGAACTCGCATTTAACACGCTGATGCCCCGGGTACATGAAGAAGTAAAAAACAAACTGCGGACGCCGACAAAAAGAGAAGCACTCGGCGCCGTGATGTCCATATTTGATCCACTAGGATTGCTCAGTCCATACACCATTACGGCCAAGATTATGTTGCAAGGGCTATGGAAAAAGAAAGTAAACTGGGACGATCCGTTACCGTCAGAAGAAGCCACCTTATTTGAAGAATGGCAGGACGACCTGGCTCACATAAACAAACTAAGATTACCACGCTGCTACGAACGCGATGGCAGCATAAGCAAACGAGAGCTACACGTGTTTTGTGATGCCAGTGAACAAGCGTACGCCATAGCCGCCTACTGGCGCCTCACCCGATGGAACGGAGACGTCAGTGTAATACTGATCGCCGGAAAAGCGAAAGTGGCCCCGTTAAAAATAATGAGCATCCCGAGGATGGAGTTGCAAGCCGCTTTAATCGGATCCCGCCTCGCCGCAACGATAATAAAGGAGCACCGAAAAGAGGCCGAAAGAACTCTGTGGACGGATTCGCGGACCGTGCTCCAATGGGTAAAAAGCGAGCCGGTCCGATACACTCCCTACGTGGCTCATCGATTAGCAGAGATCTCCGAACTAACGAAACCGGACCAATGGAAATGGGTACCGACATCCCAAAATGTAGCCGACGATGCTACAAGAGCAGGAAATACCAGGCTCACTCGAAACGATCGTTGGTTTACAGGGCCAAAGTTCTTAAGACAACCAAAGGAACGATGGCCAGAGAACATCAGCATAGAAACCACGGTCGCGACAAACACATTAATAGGAGATGAGCAACCGACATTAATAAATATAAAAAAATTTTCCTCTTATGAAAGACTTACAAGAACGATGGCATATGTTCTTTTATTCATCGATAAATGTCGAAACAAAACCAAAGACGGGTTGAGCCTGGAAATAATGAAGAGAGCCGAACGAGAGCTTTTAAGTATATCACAGAAAGAAAGTTTTCCCGAGGAAATAATAAGACTAAGGAAATTAAAAACCATTGAAAGAAATAGTCGGCTCTACCGCCTCGATCCTAAATACGGGGCGGACAAACTGATACGATTAAACGGACGAATCAACGCGGCATCTGTTCCGGTGGAAATGAAAGAGCCACCGATATTAGACGGGTCGCATCCACTAGCCCGTCTAATAATAAAGAAAGAGCACGAGAAACACAGCCACGTAGGGAGAGAACAAATTGTGAATAACCTCCGATTGAATTATTGGATACTGAGGTTACGCCCCGCCGTGCGAGGAGTGTTGCGGGACTGCGTAGAATGCAAAATAAGAAGAGCACTACCAAAAACACCCGTGAAAGGTGATCTGCCAAAATCACGCATGAATGCATAAACGAGACCCTTTTCCCACACCGGGGTGTATTGCTTAGGTCCAATGTGGGTCGTTATCGGGCGAAGAAGAGAGAAACGGTGGGGTATATAATATTTACCTGCCTAACCACGAGAGCAGTCCACATCGAGACCATAAATAGTCTAAGCACCGACTCAGCAATTATGGCCATGAGACGAATGGCGGCACGTCGCGGCTGGCCCGAACGATTTATCAGCGACAACGGAACAAATTTTCATGGCGCCGAAATGGAATTAAAAGCAGCCTACAAAGAATGGTTACCAACCCTACGAGAATACGCGATTATGCAAAGAGTTGATTGGCGCTATATAGACCCCGGTGCCCCAAACCAAGGGGAAGCATGGGAGAGATTGATACGTAGCGTCAAGGCCGCACTGGCGGTAACATTAAAAGAAAAGGCGCCCAAAGAAGAAATACTCTCCACGGCAATGGCGGAAATCGAGCACACAATAAACTCGAGACCGCTCACGCATGTTCCGGTCGAGCCTACAGACAGAGAGGCTTTAACGCCGAACCATTCTTACTGGTAACAGCAACCGGTCTACCATATGTCGGACAAGCCAAAGACACTGATAGAAAGACTTGGAAGGTCACTCAAGCCCTGGCGAACACTTTCTGGGTACGATGGGTGAACGAATACCTACCCACCCTGAATCCACGCGACGATGCTAGACGACGCCATAGATCGATCTGTGAAGGGGACGTCGTAATTATCGCCGACGGCTTGTTACCCAGAAACGTCTGGCCAAAAGGCCAAATTCAAAAGATATATACCGGACCAGATGGCGTGGTGCGAAGTGCAGATGTGCGAACGCGGGGAGGAACATTTCGAAGACCAGTGAGAAGACTAGTTGTCCTCCAGGAGAAAGGCTGCGAAGATCTACGCCGGGGGGAGACTGTTGCGGACAACAAGCTTGTCATAACAAATTAGTATATTCAAAAATATTTATATTAGCACGAACGCGCAGAGGCGGGCAATAGTTACTACTTGCGAGAGATAAAAGAAAGGAGAGAGCCTTACGCTATCTATCTCCGTCACACGAAAGGCCGCCGTGATTGGTCGCAGTCGGCGTAAGCGCTCGAGGAGGTAGTAATTATCGCCCGCGCGCCATTATGTATATAAACCGTGCCAAATTGTATGAACGCACATTATAAATTCCGACTCCGGCCTCCGTCCTGTACGGATGTCTAGCTCGGCCTCCATTGTGTTGTCGTTTTACGACCTCGGCACGCCCGATCCGCCCGTAACACGGCTACCTGCGTTTTTACGACCCTCGTAAAAACGCAGCCCGCTCGCGTCACCTGTGACGCACCCGCGCACATCGCCGCGCAGCAAGAAGAAAAGACATTAAGGACAGGACAGAACAGTGCAGTGAAGTGTAGTGCAGTGCAGTGAAGTGTAGTGTAGTGCATTCCGGACAGTACGAGTAAACAGAGACTAAACCGATTCGCGATAGAGTTTGTGTGTTAGGCGTGCTCCAGTTTCTCCCGGAACTGTGAGAACACCCGTCCATAGGCCACGTAAGTAGGCACACACACCTTTGGTACTAGGTATTCATATTCTGCCACCTAAAGGCAGAATATCAACTAGGGAAACACCTTAGGCACACACCTCCCTGCCTTGCGGCAGGGAGGATCATCCTCCTTTTAAAAATGGACGACATTCCGGCGTCCGCTATCGTGCTGCTAATAAAGCGGCGCGACCCCGCGCTCTACGAGGAGCTAGCCAAAGCATACCTGGCGGTTGTTGCTAGGTCAGGTTCGATCCCCGCCGCACCCGCCCCCGCTCCCCCCGCCCCCGCGCCCCCCGTTCCGGACTCTCCCGAGTCCCCCGCCCCCGTCGGCAACGACTCCGATATGGAGATCAGCGACGACCCGTCTAGCGACGACAGCGCTGGAAGCGCAACTTCTCCGTCCTCAGAGACGGAAACATCCGAGGAGGACTCGGACGGGTTCGAAACCGTCCAGTCTAAATCGGCGAAAAGGAAGGCGAAAGCCCCTAAGGCCCCGCCCCCACCCAAGCGACCAACGGTCGAGCCCAAAGCCCCCGCCCCCCGCACTACGACTGCAACCGCCGCAGTCGCATCGACCCCCGCGACTCCCGCTCCGTCTGACGCCCCCCGCGTTAAGACCCCTCCGCCAATATACATTCAGGACAAAACGTCCTGGGATCGCTTGTCACGCGCTCTCGCGGACAAGCATATCCACTTCACGCATGCGCGTTCGACCCTTCAGGGTATCAGAGTCCAGGTACAGGACTCGAATACCCATCGCCGCCTGGCCTCATTCCTCCGTGCGGAGAAAGTTAGCTTTCACACGCACGCGCTAGAGGAGGAACGCCAGCTACGTGTGGTTATTCGGGGCCTGCCCAGGGAACTGAGCACCGAAGTCATCGAGGAAGACCTCAAGGCCCAAGCCTTCCCCGTACACGCGGTCCACCGCATGTACAACCCCCGCACCAAAACATCTTATAATATGGTGCTGGTCATTCTCGACCTTTCCCCTGAAGGAAAGGCCATTTTCAACATTAAAGACGTCTGTCGGCTTTCCGGGCTGACAGTCGAAGCTCCCCGCAACCGTGGCGCTCCAGGGCAATGCCACCGTTGCCAGCTATACGGGCACTCTGCCCGTAACTGTTTCGCGCGCCCCAGGTGCGTCAAGTGCCTGGGCGATCACGCAACTGCGGATTGCCCCCGCAAGGTCCCCGACCCACTCGTCCCCCCTAGCTGTGTCCTCTGCGAGACCCAAGGGCATCCCGCGAACTATCGCGGTTGTCCGAGGGCCCCGCGGAGACCTAGCTCGAGGGGCAAAAGAAACAAGCGCAGGGCCGCCTCACGGCCTTCAGCTGCGCCCTCTGCCCCTAAGGCAAACCCATCTCCGCAGGCGGTCTCTACAGCCATCCAGGCTGCACCCGCACCCACAGCACCAGCCCCTAAGGCACAAATACCCCCGCTAATGCCGCCTAAACCCCCTCAGGGTAAAGGCGCATGGGCAAAACCACTGCCAAGGGCCCAAAAGCCCGCAGCAGCAGCCCCCAGCCCTGTCGCACCCACCCCTACTTCTTCGTCCATAGCCCAGGAGCTACAGGACACGAGGGCATTCCTTCAGAATTCCCTTTTACACATGGCCACCATGATGGCCAGATTAGAGTCTCTAGCTAAGTCCTTCAATGTCTAACTTAGCTAGAGTAAAACCCCGCTCTCTTAGCATTGTCACGTTCAATGCAAACGGGCTTATCCAACAGATCGATCTAATACGTGAATTTTTAATAAATCACCCAGTCGACGTCATGCTAGTGCAGGAGACACTTCTCAAACCTAGCTCGCGCAGCCCAAAGGTGGCAAATTACCGATTAATTCGTAATGACAGGGTATCAGCCGGTGGCGGTACCCTCATTTATTACAAAAAGTCACTGCACTGCGTGCCGCTCGACCCTCCCCCGCTGGAAAACATCGAAGCATCACTGTGTCAGGTCAGCCTGACGGGTCATCAACCCGTCACACTGGCCTCCATATATCTCTCCCCGTCAAAATCTCTTAAAGAAAACGACATTAGGTCTTTACTTGCATTAAGCAACGCGGTCATTCTGGCCGGCGATTTTAATTGTAAGCACTCCCGCTGGAACTCTTACCGTACTAATACCAGAGGTAGAGCACTAGACAGACTGACCTCACAAACGAACTTAGATTTTGAAATAATAGCGCCAATTTCGCCCACTAGATTCCCAACTAGAGACGAAAATGACATACCAGACGTACTCGACATAGCACTCTTGAAAGGCGTAACATTACAGTTGCGAACCATCGAAGTGCTATCAGAGTTAGACTCAGACCATAGACCTGTCCTAATCCAGCTAGGACCAGACCCCACTCTAGGCCCACCGACAAAAATAGTCACGGACTGGAGAAAGCTCGAAGAACGTCTCCAGTCCTTAGATTCAGAGGCGCTACGAGCGATCCCGGACACAATCGATGCAGTCGATGTTGCGAAAGCGGCCGCGATTAGTTTAACCTCCCACCTTAAAGGCGAACTCGAAACTTGTTCCAAAGAGGTCCCAATTCGCCCGTTAGAACGCTTTGCGCTCCCGCAAGAGCTCAGAGACCTCATCACGCGTAAAAACGCAGCCACTAGAGCCCATGACTCATATCCGACCAACGAAAACCGGAGGCAACTCCGGGCCCTACAGAGGGAGGTAAAAGCTCGCTTTGCCGAACTCAGGGACGACAGATACGGCAGTCAACTCGCAAAGATCTCGCCATCACATACGGCCTACTATGCGATGGCGAGCGCTCTGCGAAAAGACACAATCTCAGTAATGCCCCCTTTGCTCAGACCGAATCTCCCTCCTGCGTTAGACGATCTGGATAAGGCCGAGTGCCTAGCGGACAATCTCGAGAGCCAATGCTCCCCAAGTACACAACCAATCGACGACAGTCACCTTCGGAAGGTAGACCTAGAAGTCGAAAGTAAGGCGGCCTCACCGCCATCAGATGAACCCCTTCTCCCGACCTCAGTCGAGGAGATCGAATTGATTCTGAAGTCCATGCACCCGAGAAAGGCTCCAGGTCCCGACCAAATCGGCAACCGAGTTCTCAAAAACCTTCCCCATCAGCTACTAACGCTGATTGTCATAATTTTCAACGCCCTTCTGGCCGGTTGCTCCTTTCCCGACGAGTGGAAAGAAGCAATCGTAATAGGTATCCCTAAACCTGGTAAACCCAGTAATCTTCCGTCCAGCTACCGCCCAATTAGCCTTCTTAACTCTCTCGGAAAATTGTACGAGAAAGTCATCCTAGCTAGATTAAAATCATTCGTGGAAACCAACCACATCCTAATCGACGAGCAGTTCGGCTTTCGAGCCGGACACTCGTGCGTAAACCAAGTGCACCGAATAACGGAGCACATCCTTGCAGGTTTCGCCCGTCAGTATAATTATACTACGGGCGCTCTATTCTTCGATGTCGCGAAGGCATTCGACAAAGTCTGGCACAACGGCTTGATATACAAGCTTTACCAACTAGGAGTGCCAGACAGGCTCGTGCTCATCATACGAGACTACCTGTCGAATCGCACCTTTAGATTCCGCGTAGAGGGTACTCTTTCCTCCCCCCGTCCCATTAGAGCCGGCGTCCCTCAAGGATCCGCACTATCGCCCCTCCTATACTCGCTCTTCACGAACGACATACCACGACTGACAGACGGTAAAATCATAAAAACAGCCCTCTTCGCTGACGACACCGCAATTTACACATCGTCGACTTCAGGGAAAATTATCTCAAAACGCCTCCAATCCGCAGCCGACGCACTAGGCGCCTGGTTTAGGAAATGGCGTATTGAGGTCAATCCCGAAAAGAGTGCCGCAGTGCACTTTTGCCGCAGGCCCAGAAAACTCCGTATCCGACACGTCAAACCCAGAGCCATCTCCATGTACGACAAACCGATCCCGTGGCAAAAAGAGGTTAAATACCTCGGTGTCACACTCGACGAACGCCTCACGTTCAAGTCCCACATAGACAAAGCCCGCAATAGGGCAGCGTTCGTGCTGGGCAGATTATATGTGATGATATGTGGGCGGAGTAAAATGTCGCTTAGGAATAAGACGACATTATACAAAACTTACGTACGTCCCATTATGTCCTACGCGAGCCCTGTCTTCGCTCATTGCAGACCCACCTTCTTGAAAAGGTTTCAAATCATCCAAAATAAATTCTTACGAACAGCCACGGCTTCACCGTGGTACGTACGTAATATAGATTTACACAAGGACTTCGGACTCGATTCGATCGCCAAACATCTAAAAACGCTGTCCACTACCTTCTTCGAGACAGCTACCCGCCATCCGAACCCCCTCATCAGAGAGGCTTGTGATTATTCCGGTAGGAGAGGTAACCTACCGAAAAGACTAAGACGTCCCATGCACGTCCTAGCAGATCCCGACGACCCCATCACCCAGGCGAACGCGCCATTCCTAACAACAAACACGAACACACACACACACCGTCTCCGCCGGCGGAGACGAGGTCCCCGGTTTGCGACGGCTCGGGCGCGCTTAGGCGCGTCGTGAGACCGTCACCCTCGTCATCCGCGCTCCGCACAGCGCCATCCTCCACTCCGACGACGTTCTAAGCCGAGGTGCGATCTCACTAGGAGACACCCTTAGACACGGGCGTCCATTCTGAGCCCCAACGGGGGCTCCCAATTTCAAGGCTGAGTCTCAGTACTCGGCCCCCCCCCCGGTGACGCTGTCAAGGCCAGTAGGGCCAACAGCAATACTCATTCAGAAAAAAAAAAAAAAAAAAAAAAAAAAAAAAAAAAAAAAAAAAAAAAAAGTATGAACGCACGCATTCGGTGATTACGCTTGAAGGAATAAACACCTATTATACAGTCCATTCTTTTATTACGGAAAGTGAGGTCGAGAAATCCCCCACAATTACTTAAAAAACTGTTATTTTCTTGCATTAACTAACGACCTAATTACACTATACTAATCTAATTATTTATAATTATTATTATTATTTTTATTGTTGTTACTGAATGAACGTAAACGACATACGTTATTATATTGTACATGACTGTTATCTATCCTTAAATAGTATGTGTTATTTATTTATCAACATTCGTTGCCATCAAATCAAATTTGAACGAGATGTATGTGTGTATTTATTTTTACATTACACAATATTATATGCGTATATTTTCGTGTGTTATATATGTATGTGTAGCATTTATTATATGTAATATTAACCCATTTAGCGCCATCGTACTCGTTTGAGTACAGTTAGTTTTTGTAACTTAACTTTTACACACAGACGATTCAGTAAGTTTGTGACCGCTGTACTCGTGCGAGTACACCCTTCTAAAACTATCTATAATAGTAAAATATATTTTTTTCTCTTACATTTAAATGTCTCTGATATTTGAAAAAATAAAGTATTTGGGCTTAAAATGCTGCTTAATGTCATATTGGCGCTTAATGGGTTAAATAAGAATGACGACGACGTGTTCGTTTTTGAAACTGTAAATTTTATATAATGAAACTCTTTGTGGCCCTGAAAAGGGCCTTTTTTCTTGATAACAAAAAATCACTTCGTAGGTAAACACGTCACGAAGAACGTCGAACGTTCGCTCTATCTCTCACCGTCAACATATGTCACTATGTCGATGATTGATTGCGACGTACGACGACGCGTAGAGACGTGTCCAGCTCAGAGACTTTCCTTTTATTACTTAGAGCTCGTGTACTTCGTGACGGCCTTCTTTCCTTCACTGACGGCGTGCTTGGCGAGTTCACCGGGCAGGAGCAGCCTCGCGGACGTCTGTACCTCTCTCGAGGTGATCGTAGACCTCTTGTTGTAGTGAGCGAGGCGCGAAGCTTCGGCGGCGATGCGCTCGAAGATGTCGTTAACGAAAGAATTCATGATCGACATCGCCTTACTAGAGATACCGGTGTCGGGGTGAACTTGCTTCAGGACTTTGTAAATGTAAATGGCGTAGCTCTCCTTCCTCTTGTGCTTCTTCTTCTTCTTATCGAACTTAGAAATATTCTTCTGAGCCTTTCCAGATTTCTTGGCTGCCTTTCCACTCGTCTTGGGCGGCATGATTACTGTATATGAATAAAACTTTCAATGCACACAGAGACACAAAACACGCACGCAGTAGACGTGCGTACCGTACGATGGCGCAAGCGACTGAATAAAAATGCCGTCGTTTCTTCCCGTTTTGATCGGTCGGACGCTACGCACCGCGTAAGTGCGCTTAACAGACGTCGAACGATTTCGACCAATGAGATTCGAGCATCGGCGGAACGTAATCCCCGCCTGCCCCACTTCACCTTCCCCCCTCCCCTCCCTACCCTCTAGGCCGCCACCACAGTTCCATCTAATACCTCTTTCCTTCCCCCCCCCCCCCCTCTCTACCCCCCCTCTCTCCCTTCCCCTCCGACAGACACAAATAATTTGTTTATTATTAGCATTACATTAAAATAATGTGTCATATTTTTCAATTTCTTAATATTAATTATTTCAACAAAATTACCGTTTAAGCAGGGCTGGGGGGTGCTGCTGCGGGCTTTTGGGCCCTTGGCAGTGGTTTTGCCCATGCGTCTTTACCCTGAGCGGGCTTAGGCGGCATTAGCGGGGGGATTTGAGCCTTAGGGGCTGATGATGTGGGTGCGGGTGCAGCCTGGATGGCTGTAGAGACCACCTGCGGGGATGGGTTTGCCTTAGGGGCAGAGGGCGCAGCTGAAGGCCGTGAGGCGGCCCTGCGCTTGTTTCTTTTGCCCCTCGAGCTAGGTCTCCGCGGGGCCCTCGGACAACCGCGATAGTTCGCGGGATGCCCTTGGGTGTCGCAGAGGACACAGCTAGGGGGGACAAGTGGGTCAGGGACCTTGCGGGGGCAATCCGCAGTTGCGTGATCGCCCAGGCACTTGACGCACCTGGGGCGCGCGAAACAGTTACGGCAGAGTGCCCGTATAGCTGGCAACGGTGGCATTGCCCTGGAGCGCCACGGTTGCGGGGAGCTTCGACTGTCAGCCCGGAAAGCCGACAGACATCTTTGATATTAAAAATGCTCTTCCCTTCGGGGGAAAGGTCGAGCACGACAAGCACCATATTGTATGGTGTTTTTGATCGGGGGTTGTTCATGCGGTGGACCGCGTGTACGGGGAAGGATTGGGCCTTGAGGTCTTCCTCGATGGCTTCGGTGCTCAGTTCCCTGGGCAGGCCCCGAATAACCACACGTAGCTGGCGTTCATCCTCTAGCGCGTGCGTGTGAAAGCTAACTTTCTCCGCACGGAGGAATGAAGCCAGGCGGCGATGGGTATTCGAGTCCTGGACTTGGACCCTTTTTTTTTTTTGTTTTCCCTGGGGAATGCATTTACGCATCCCGCCTGAGGGAAATCAGGCGGGTATGTGGGACTCCTGGTACCTAGTGTACCAGCCTACCCACTAAACCCCAGGGCACTCCGCGTCGTCTCTATGGAAGGGGACTGGGAATCCGGCGCAGCCTTTACGTCCAGTCCCCGTCCGACGATGGCCCGCCTTTACAGCGCCCCCCCCCCAAACAGTGGAGGGGCCCGGGAATGGCTGAGTGAGGGCCATTCCCGCCCGACGGTGTGGCGAATAGTGAGTGCTATTCGCCACCGGGTAGAGGAGGGCGGTCGTTACGCCTTCGCCACCGTCTCCTGCGGAGCGATGCAGCGAGAGGATCGTCCTCCCGCGCTCGCTCCGCCGCCTCCTTCTGCGACATCACGTCCTCGCAGAAGACATCACGGCCTTTTGGGAGGAAACGCCCGGAGGCGTCCCGCAAAGGTTTCGACATATCGAATAGGCGAGTTGCTACCCGCTCGACCTCAACCTGGGGACCAGGGAGAGAGCTGGGCAACACCAAGGATAGCACTTCCGCGAGATGTACTATCAGACAGCGCACTTTAGCCACCCGTCTCTGCCACTGCGTTACCGTGGACAGAGCGGGGCCCAGGGGACACGACAAGGACGTATGCGCATTGGGGTCCCCCCTGGACTTGGACCCTGATACCCTGTAGGGTTGAACGCGCATGCATGAAATGTATGTGCTTGTCAGCGAGAGCGCGTGACAAGCGGTCCCAGGACGTTTTGTCCTGGATATAAATGGGAGGCGGGGTCTTGACGCGGGGGGCGTCAGACGGAGCGGGAGTCGCGGGGGTCGCTACGACTGCGGCGGTAGCGGTCGTAGTGCGGGGGGCGGGGGCTTTGGGCTCGACCGTCGGTCGCTTGGGTGGGGGCGGGGCCTTAGGGGCTTTCGCCTTTCTTTTCGCCAATTTGGACTGGACGGGCTCGAACCCATCCGAGTCCTCCTCGGATGTTTCCGTCGCTGATGACAGAGAGGCATCGCTTTCTGCGCTTTCAGCTGTCAGTGTTTGACGCGTCATCTGAGACGATCTCCATGTCGGAGTCGTCGCCGACGACGGGGGCGGGGGACTCGGGAGAGTCCGGAACGGGGGGCGGGTGCGGCGGGGATCGAACCCGACCTAGCAACAACCGCCAGGTACGATTTTGCGAGCTCCTCGTAGAGCGCGGGGTCGCGTCGCTTTATGAGCAGCACGATCGCGGACGCCGGAATGTCGTCCATTTTTAAGGGGATAAATAATCCTATATAGGTGTGTGTGCCTACTTACGTGGCCTATAGACGGGTGTTTCTCACAGTTCCGGGAGAAACTGGAGCACGCCTACACACAAACTCTGGCACGAATCGGTTAAGTCTTTGATCACGTTCTGTTCAGATGCACTACACTACACTTCACTTTCCCTTGCACTGTTCGGTCCTTAATGTCTTTTCTTCTTGTCGCGATGGGCGCGGGGTGCGTCACTGGTGACGCGAGCGGGCTGCGTTTTTACGAGCAGTTAAAAACGCACGGGCGGGTCGAGGTCGTAAAACGACAACACAATGGGATCCGAGCAAGACATCCGTACAGGACGGAGGCCGGAGTCGGAGTGCTTGTATACGCTCCGCTATATGTCCGATAAGTTATAGTTTTCTACGACGCGCACGAAGGTGGGGAAGGGAACGAGATGCGCGCGCCATTCGTGCCGTTTACGCGCTTGCTGATTGAGGGGGGGGGGGGGGGGAGATTATACTACGTTTTTAAAGTATTATTGTACACCGAAATATTATTGTTGTATACAAGGAATGGAAAAATTAATAAATAAATATTATTTATGCGTATATACTATTCCATCGAAATGTTTCATTCATTCATTAATTTATGATATAATTATAAGAAGAGTATATAATCTTAAACGCAATAATAATAATAAATATTTATTTATTTATTTACTTTTATGTGTTTTTTTTTTTATATCGTTTTTTTTTCAGACGTCATCGTTTCGTTCGAAACACTATGTATGTGTATGTATTTGTACATATTTCGGAATTATTTGTTAGCCCTGAAAAGGGCTTTTTAATATGCGATTTATGCGCCGCACTCGCTTGCATCGCTACCGCCGTCGCCGCCTCGCCGCAGTTGGCGGGATGACGACAACACGGTGAAACCACGGTGGTGTCGTACACTGAGAGATATAGTGAACGACAGACAGTGCGTGGATTCGTTGATGATGATGATTACACTTTTAAATGTCACCGTCTTACTTTTTAGCGGTGGCAGCTTTCTTAGCTGCCGCTTTTGGGCGTCGTAGCAGCGGCCTTCTTAGGTTTCGGAGCTTTGGGCTTCTTAGTGGGAGGTTTCGCGCTCTTCTTCGCCTTGCGGCGCCGGCCTTCGCCTTCGACGGTGCGGCGGCCGCGGCCGCCTTCTTCGCTGCCGGTTTCTTCTTAGCGGCGGCGGCTTTTTTGTCCTTAATAGCTGCTTTCGGTTTAGATTTAGACGGCGAAGACGCCGCACCGGAGGACGCTCCGCCGGCTGAAGCCTTCTTCTTCGCGCCACCTCTAGCTCCGGCCGAAGCGGCCGTAGTCTTCTTTGATTTACCGGATGCTGCCGAGGATGAAGCGCCCTTGCCGCCGGCGACGCTGCTGTCGCCGGCCGGTTTCTTCGAAGCGGACGATTTAGATTCGAGCTTGAACGAACCGGACGCACCCTTACCCTTAGTCTGTATTAGAGCTCCGGATTCTACGGCGCTCTTCAGATACTTCCTGATGAACGGAGCGAGTTTTTCCGAATCAACTTTGTACTGAGCGGCGATATATTTCTTGATCGCCTGCAGGGAGGAACCGCTGCGCTCCTTCAACTCCTTAATCGCGCTGTTGACCATTTCCGACGTCTTAGGGTGGGTAGGTTTCGCCTTCGGCTTCTTAGCACCCGCACCACCGCCGGCCGCGGCGGCCGAGGCTTTCGGCTTCTTCGCCGGTGCGGGAGCTTCATTTGCTACTGCGGTATCGGCCATTCTTCTTCTTCTTCTACAACTAACTTGTATATTATAATATATACATATATATTTAATAGCGAAACGATAGAGATTACGCACTATACACGCACGCACGCACGCGGATACAGTACGCGATTAGTAGTAAATCGAAAAAAAAATTTTTTACATACAATCAGGGTGTGTTGCACGCGCTGAGGGTGCCGAACGCTACTCGCACAATAGGGTAGCCTTTCCGAATACAAAAGATGTAAAAAACATCCAAGATGTCAGATGGAGATGTGCGGGCGAGCACTTAGCCAGAGAATGCCCGCGACCGCTGAGTGAACCACCAACATGCGCCAACTGCGGTAGGGCGCACACGGCCAAAGACCGCCGGTACCCACCCCCCTCGGCACCGGTGAGATAGCAGAAGGGAAGAGGGGAAGTGCGCCCCCCTCCCCCGGAAAGCTGGAAACCAACAAGAAAACCAGAGACAGAAACGGAACCGATACAGCCGGTGCGGGCACTTACACAGCCCGCACCCAGCAAGCACACAGCTTGCCAGCAAGAGAGCGACCGACCGACAAGTGTACAAATAGAGACACCGACAAAAACAGGGCAACAAATAACAACACTTGCCCCCCCTGCAAACCCACCTACAGTGCAGGGAAGCCAAAAACAACTACAGCAATCCTATACGGCCGCTAAAAATAAAAATAAAAACCGTCGTAAGAAACGAGCGACTCGGCCGGCAAGAACGGAACCAAACGCGGCATCGACGCCCCAACCTAAAGCGCCGGCGCAGCCGCATAAAATATCTGAGGAGGGAGTACGGCAGTTACCTGCCCGTAAGGAAGAGCCATTACAAGTACACTACTAAGATAGTCCGGGTATTCATGGAGGCGCTAACGGCTATCTTAGTAGCCTATACTCAAGGAGCAGACATAATACCTGCGATTACAGCTGGAATGGAACCCAGGCGGCGTACGAGGACGTGTCCGTGAACTAACCCTACTGGCTCAGTCGCAGAACGTACATGTGATTCTCCTGGGCGAGACGAAACTCACGGACAACATAGAACTTCGAGTCCCTAATTTCTTCGTGTACCGGCGCGACGAAGTCTCTCCCCAGGGCACCCCCTATCGGGGAAAGGCAGCCCTGGTGCGGAGGGATATCGTACACGAAGAAATGGAGCACGCACCCTTTGAATACATCCGAACACAAGGGGTGCGAATAAACACTGGGGACGGGGAAGTTCTACTCTACGCCGCCTACAAACCCACCCGGATCGATATACTGCAGCACCGATGTGCAGACGCTCTTCAGCTCGCAGTCCCCTACACTAGTAATGGGTGACCTAAACGCGAAGCACCAAGCCTGGGGCTCGCGTACCATCACCCGCACCGGAAGGAGACAGCTCGAGGACAGCGAACGTCAGGGATTCGCTATATTGGGTCCAGGAGCGCCGACCCATATACCATCGAACCCTTTATTAATCCCTGATGTCGAGGTTTTATACGACCTCGACACGCCGCACCTACCAATACTCGTCGCGCTCACCCTAGAGCGAAATTTCGTAAAACCCAGGCCGCCAAGACGACGCGTCGACTGGGAGCGCTACACCTCCGCAATCGCGGGGTTCGAGCTCACGGTCCCTGTCTCGACGGTTGCCGACGTCGAGACCGCCAACACGACGATCACCGCAGCAATCGTTGAAGCGAAAGACGAGGCCACAACTACATCTGGCCCGTCTCAGCTCTACAGGGACCCGCTATCGAGTTCACTCCGCAAACTCATACAGAGGAAGTGCCAATTGCGGAAGCTCTGGGCACGATCCCGATGCCCGAGGGTGAAGCGCGACCTAAACAAGCTTGCAGAGAGGGTATCGCGTGCGCTCGTGGCTCTCGACGGTGACCGCTGGTAAGACGCCGTCGATAGAGCAACCGAGCGCGACACGAACCTATACAGCCTCTGCAAGCAGCTCACTGGACAAGACAACCCTGTTTACCCGCTACTAGATCGTGCGGGTAACAGAAGATACTCCGCTAGTGATAGAGCAGAGATCCTGGCGGAGTATATGAGGCAATAATTTACGCCCAACCCACCGAACGAAGAAAACGCCAACGTCGTCCGTCATCACGCGGCCGTTCACGAGCAAGTCGCCTTTTTCCTGTCGGGCCCGACTCTGTCTCTGTGAAGACTCTATCACCCCGTCAGAGCTGCGGAGAGCTGTCTACCGCTTACCTAAGCGTAAGGCGCCCGGTCCGGACAGGATTACGAACGCCGCGTTGATGCAGCTGCCCAATGGATGCCTCGTAGCGCTCACGAGGCTATTCAACGGGATACTCCGGAGAGGACATTTTTCTGAGGCGTAAAAAAACAGGCACTGAAAGCCATCACCGAGAACCACTACATGGACGACCTAGTGGACAGCTACGAAAGCGATGAAGAAGCCATCGCCGCTGCGAAGGAAATAAAGTACGTGCATCGCCAAGGAGGTTTCAATATACGCGGCTGGAGCTCTAATAGCCTGCGTGTATTAGCGGCGATGCCTAAGGAAGAACGAGTTGCCGTCCCTAGGCGTCTAGGTCAGGAAGCTAACGAACCGGACAAGACCCTCGGATTACTGTGGTTGGTCGGCGACGACGAGCTGGCTTTCAATAAATCAATGAACAGGGTATCGGAAGAAGTACGTAATCGAAGCCGAGCCCCAACAAAGAGAGAAGCTCTAAGCGCGGTCATGTCAATCTTTGACCCGCTCGGGCCAATACATACATCGAGCCAATACACCATCACAGCGAAAATCATGCTTCAAGGTCTGTGGCGACTACAAATAGGGTGGGATGAACCAATCCCACTAGAACCCGCCGAAGACTTCGGCAACTGGATTGCGAACCTGGAAGCCATATCACAGCTGCGTCTCCCCCGCTGCTACAACAAGAGGGGAGCTCAGGAACTACATATATTTTGTGACGCCAGCGCACAAGCATACGCCGCCGTAGCGTATTGGAGGATGGATCAAGGCGACGGGACAGCGGTGAGCGCACTCGTCGCAGCGAAAGCAAAAGTAGCCCCATTGCGGGCCCAGAGCATACCCCGCCTGGAGCTGCAAGCTGCGCTGACCGGAGCTAGGCTGGGCAAAGTAATCCAAGAGGAACATCGTATCAAGCCCAACCGCGTCGTGTACTGGACGGACTCGAAAACCGTAATACAATGGATAAGAACTGGAGCACGACAGTACACGCCGTACGTAGCTCATCGCCTTGGCGAAATAGCCGAGTTAACCACCGAAGACCAATGGCGATGGTGTCCGACGGAAGTAAACGTCGCCGACGACGCGACCCGAACCAGCATCAAACCGGTGAGCCAAAACGACCGATGGTTCAACGGCCCGACGTTTCTTCACGAACCAGAAGAAATGTGGCCGAAAGAAAACCCCAGGTATATAGAAGACGAAGAAATGGTCACCACTATCACCACTTCGAAGCCGCTCTGTTTACCCGACATAAACCGGTTCTCGTCATACGAAAAGCTGATCAGAACCACTGCACGGGTCCTAACGATAACGGACCTGTGCAAAAAACAATACAACGATCTCTAAGTAAAGCATCTGTTGCAAGCCGAGAGAACCTGTGTCTACGCGCTGTGCAAAACGACTGCTTCGGGGAAGAACTGGTCCGGCTGCAAACGAACCAGAGCCTGACCAAAACAAGCCGCCTACTGAAACTGGATCCAACGATCAAAGATGGACTACTACGAGTGCGCGGGCGGATAGACGCCGCGCAGATCCCCGAGCCAGCTCAGCGACCCGTCATATTGGACGGCCGTTATGCATTCACAAGACTGCTGGTAGCGCACTTACACCGCGCTGCCGGCCATGCCAACAATGAACGCGTGGTGAACGATATCCGACAAAAATACTGGATCACACAACTTCGGTCAACAATGAGAAGTGTGGCACGCAGTTGTACCCTATGCCGCATTAGAAAAGCGGCACCCAGTATGCCAGCCACCGGGAACCTACCAATTGCGCGCCTGGACTACACTCACCGCCCGTTCACCAACTGCGGGCTGGACCTGTTCGGGCCAATGTGGGTGGCCATTGGTCGTCGTTGGGGCACTCTCTTTACGTGTCTAACAACGCGAGCCGTCCACCTGGAGCTCGTTGCCTTTCTGTCGACAGACTCCGCCATTATGACAATCCGCCGGATGGCAGCACGACGAGGGTGGCCGTCACTGATGTACAGTGACAATGCCACCAACTTCCGCGGTGCCGACCAGGAGCTGCGAAAGGCATACATACGCGGAATGGCAACTAGCCCTCAGAGACCCGGGGTTGCAAAAGCGCATGAAGTGGCGCTTCATCCCGCGGGGGGTGCCGAACCAGGGAGGAGCATGGGAGCGTCTAGTACACTCGCCCGCTGACACACGTCTCCGAGGACCCAGCAGACCCGGAGTCGCTGACTCCGAATCACTTCCTGTTGGGGTCCTCAACCGGCCTTCAACACACGGGACCCTGCGAGTTGGCTGACCGACGTGCCTGGCGAGCCGCCCAAGCACTCGCCGACCACTTCTGGCGCCGCTGGGTACGCGAGTATCTACCCACGCTCGCACCCTGCGGCGAACCCCGGTCAACGAAACGACAGCTGCAAGTAGGCGACCTCGTGGTCATAATCGACCTTACGCTTTCAAGAAACGTATGGCCACGAGGAATCGTCGAAGAAACCCACCCCGGAACCGATGGCGAAGTGCGGAGCGCTACGATAAGGACAAAGGGCGGCCTGTTCCGCAGGCCGACGAGGAAGATCGCCGTCCTTACGGAAGTATGAAGAAGGCTACGCGAGGCTGTGCCGAGGGGAGAGATGTTACGGACGGGATCTACAAACGGCCGAACATCAACACGAAGTGACGCAGCTTGGCCGCTCCCCTCCACGCTAACACCGCCGCCGGCGCAGCCGCCCCCCGTACCACAACCGCCATCGACACCCCGCCACCGACGCAACCCCCACCACCCGCTCCATACGTACGCTACGGGTTGCGGCGCGACGGGGTGTATATAAGCTCAGCAAATTGGAAGCAGGGAGGATTATTTATCCTCTAAAAAAATGGACGACATTCCGGCGTCCGCGATCGTGCTGCTCATAAAGCGGCGCGACCCCGAGCTCTACGAGGAGCTCGTAAAATCTTACCTGGCGGTTGCTGCTAGGTCGGGTTCGATCCCCGCCGCACTCGCCCCCGCTCCCCCCGCCTCCGCGCCCCCCGTTACGGACTCTCCCGAGTCCCCCGCCCCCGTCGTCGGCGACGACTCCGACATGGAGATCGATTCCGACGACGCGTCTAACGCTGACCTGTCCTAATCCAGCTAGGACCAGTCCCGCGCCGTCCCCCGCCGCGAGCGCACCTATTTTAAAGCTGCTCCGTACTTAAAAATTCCGGAATATAGGAAAAAGTGGTCCGCTTTAAGTGAATTTGGTGTCGAAATTTGTGGTTCAGTGCGGCGCATACGGCGGCGTAAAGAGCTTGCCTGTGCCTCCGCAATTTTCCCCGAAAACTACGATTTAGTGAAAAAAGTGAAAAATTTCCATCACATTTTCGAAAACGCTGAGGAAACTAAAGCGGTAAGGCACACTTTTCTTTGCGCCTCTGCGGGCCGCAGAGTTTGACACTAAGTTCGAATTTTTGTCCTGCCCGTGGATCACAGCGAAGCTAACCTAACATATTTTCAGTGAAATACTTCCCCAGAGAAGACCAACTGATTCCCGAGTGATTCCCAGGGATTGTCCCCCCCCCCCCCCCCCCCCACCCCACCCTTTGCATTGCGCAACTAACCAACCCTAACAGCCGGATAATGTCGGATAGCTATGGGACAGCCCACTCCAAAAGAAGTGTGGCAAAGTCCTCGGCACCCTCATCTAACCCGGGCAAAACCAAGGCACGACCGAAAGACATCCCAAAAACCTCAAAAACGGCTCCTAAACCACATACAGCTACCGACGAAACCCCAGAGACGGTAAAAAATTCAACACAGAATGCACCGCAAATAGTTGTAGAGGAGTTGAGAGAATCGGATGATGGTAGGGTAACGGACAGCTCAAAACAAATCCCTATTACAACATCCACTCCTAAACCCGCCAGGATAGATAGGCCAAAGTCTGACTCCTCTTTGATGAGGATTAAAACACAGATCAGAGCTGCCTCACAAGCTAGACTAAACCAGAGTATAAGGACAACTTCCGAACCACCTGATGCGAAAGATTATCAGGGCTCCTTCACATCGGAAGTGGTGGTGCCCTTCACGAAATGCCCCGTCTGGCCAACGCGTTATTGCAAAGAACTAAGGCCCGCCTCGAGGAGTCGCGGAATTTAAACCGTGAAATCAGAGAGGAGGTATGTGATGGCATGCATGGGCTATACCAAATGGTACTCCGTTTGGCTGACTCCCGCAACCGTCACATAGCCGAAAAAGAACGGGCCAAAGCTCAAAGCGAGCACGCGTTGGTAAGACAAGAGGCAGAGCACAACAAAGCCCTAAGAGAGCTGCAACAAGGCCAGCAAAAGTTCTTCGAGAACTTGTTGCAGGCCGTAAACAACGTCTTCAAAGAGTCGGAGGCAACACGATGGCTGGTGTACGAAGTTGATACAAAACTCAAAGAACAGGGCAGGAAACTTGATTTATTAGGGAGCAAAATAACGGAAAACACGACAAACAGCTCGGTACGCCATGAGGAAATATATAACTATGACCAGGGTAGAAGAAGAGCTGGCCTCCTTAAGCAAGGAGGTCAAAAAACTAACCACAGCTCACAAAACGAATACGGAAAACAAACAAAAAGAACCATCTATGGCTGTGACTGAACCTAGAGTGGACGAACCTAAAAAGACCCTCTACTCTGAGGCTTTACTAAAACCGCGCCATGCAGTCATTGTGGAGTCGGCGGACCCTCATTTATGCGGGGAAGAGCTAGCCAAAGAAATCAAAGACAGAGTGGATGTTGTAGAATTAGGTGTAGGCGTAAACGGACTCCGTAAACTCAAAAATCAAAAAGTCCTGTTCACTTGTGAAACAGAGCAAGGTAGTGCCCTACTCTCAGCAGCGATAAACAAGATCGACAATAAACTTACGGTATCTCGCCCTGCTGCGAAAAAACCCCTTATAAAATTGATTGGAGTCACTAACGATCTGAGTAATACTAAAATAGAAGAGGCTATCGTAAAACAAAACACCCAATTACTACCAGCAACAAAACGACAGACTATAAAATCAAGGTTCACCGCCGCACAAAGAACCGTAACCCATCGCTCAGTAATGTGATCCTGGAACTTGACCCAGGCCTATGGGACGCACTGAGAGACCGACGAATCAGAGTCGGATACCAGGTAGTCCGGCAGTAGACCAATCGCCGGTCAAACAATGTTTTCATTGCCTAGGCTTTGGACATACGGCCAAGATATGCAAGACGGACCTAATATGTGGTTACTGCGCTCAAGGCCACGAGACAAGGGTATGTAATATGAGATCGAGCCCCGAGATGCCCTAACTGCCTATCAAGCACAGGCAAAGACCATCCGCACCCGGCCTACTCACCGGACTGCCCAATTTGGCAAAGATGGGATAGACTGGCAAGATGCTAGATATCCTACTATTAACAAAAGGCACTAACCGAACCCACTCAGACCTCCCGAAACATGGAGTAACAAAGCCGACCCTCAAATGAGCCCAATGTAATCTTAGTAGGGGTCTGGCCGCCACACTAGAATTTCTAAGAGAAGCGAACAATAAAAATATCTCTATCGTACTTCTACAGGAACCTTACGTAGGCACGTCGGGTGTAGTTACAAATTCCTTTAAAACTTTTCAATCCACAACTAATAGGCTTAAGCCAGTAAAGTTCGCCATTGTTGTACTGAATCCTAGCATAACAGTAACAGCCAAAAACAGCTTAATAACCGAGAATGTAGTAGTCGTAGAAATTAAATTGGGTAACACGAACATAGGTATAGTTTGTATTTACTGGGAGGGCACAGAGGACATCGAGCCATATCTACGGCAACTCGACGTAGTCCTAAGCAAATCCACCGCTCATCACTACATCATCGGAGGGGACTGCAACGCCAAAAGTCCATGGTGGGGCCACGATGCAGAAGATGCCAGGGGAGCTGCATTTGCTACGGACTGGAGAAAGCTCGAAGAACGTCTCCAGTCCTTAGATTCAGAGGCGCTACGAGCGATCCCGGACACAATCGATGCAGTCGATGTTGCGAAAGCGGCCGCGATTAGTTTAACCTCCCACCTTAAAGGCGAACTCGAAACTTGTTCCAAAGAGGTCCCAATTCGCCCTTTAGAACGCTTTGCGCTCCCGCAAGAGCTCAGAGACCTCATCACGCGTAAAAACGCAGCCACTAGAGCCCATGACTCATATCCGACCAACGAAAACCGGAGGCAACTCCGGTCCCTACAGAGGTAGGTAAAAGCTCGCTTTGCCGAACTCAGGGACGACAGATACGGCAGTCAACTCGCAAAGATCTCGCCATCGCATACGGCCTACTGCGATGGCGAGCGCTCTGCGAAAAGACACGATCTCATCGATGCCCCCTTTGCTCAAACCGAATCTCCCTCCTGCATTAGACGATCTGGATAAGGCCGTGTGCCTAGCGGACAATCTCGAGAGCCAATGCTCCCCTAGCACCCAACCAATCGACGACAGTCACCTTCGGAAGGTAGACCTAGAAGTCGAAAGTAAGGCGGCCTCACCGCCATCAGATGAACCCCTTCTCCCGACCTCAGTCGAGGAGATCGAATTGATTCTGAAGTCCATGCACCCGAGAAAGGCTCCAGGTCCCGATCAAATCGGCAACAGAGTTCTCAAAAACCTTCCCCATCAGCTACTAACGCTGATTGTCATAATTTTCAACGCCCTTCTGGCCGGTTGCTCCTTTCCCGACGAGTGGAAAGAAGCAATCGTAATAGGTATCCCTAAACCTGGTAAACCCAGTAACCTACCGTCCAGCTACCGCCCAATTAGCCTTTTAAACTCTCTCGGAAAATTGTACGAGAAAGTTATCCTAGCTAGATTAAAATCATTCGTGGAAACCAACCACATCCTAATCGACGAGCAGTTCGGCTTTCGAGCCGGACACTCGTGCGTAAACCAAGTGCACCGAATAACGGAGCACATTCTTGCAGGTTTCGCCCGTCAGTATAATTATACTACGGGCGCACTATTCTTCGATGTCGCGAAGGCTTTCGACAAAGTCTGGCACAACGGCTTGATCTACAAGCTTTACCAACTAGGAGTGCCAGACAGGCTCGTGCTCATCATACGAGACTACCTGTCGAATCGCACATTTAGATTTCGCGTAGCTCGCTTCGCTCTTTCCTCCGCCCGTCCCATAAGAGCCGGCGTCCCTCAAGGATCCGGACTATCGCCCCTCCTATACTCGCTCTTCACGAACGACATACCACGACCGACAGACGGTAAAATCATCAAAACAGCCCTCTTCGCTGACGATACCGCTATTTACACAACCTCAGGGAAAATCATCACAAAACACCTTCAATCCGCAGCCGACACACTAGGCGCCTGATTTAGGAAATGGCGTATTGAAGTCAATCCCGAAAAGAGTGCCACAGTGCACTTTTGCCACAGGCCCAAAAAACTCCGTAGCCGACATGATAAACCCAGAGCCATCTCCCTGTACGATAAATTCTTACGAACAGCCACGGCTTCACCGTGGTACGTATGTAATATAGACTTACATAAGGACTTCGGACTCGATTCGATCGCCAAACATTTAAAAACGCTGTCCACTACCTTCTTCAAGACAGCTACCCGCCATCCGAACCCGATCTGCCGAACTTATAACGTATCCCAACGGAAGCAATTAAAACAACAAAATAGAAGTACTCATTCTAAAATCGACATTTATTATTTTGTTGTTGCTATCATTGATCAGTATAACTGACATAACTTTTTCAAAATGACAATTTAAAAACGTTTAAACCTTGTCGAATAATGAATATTTTTATTGATTTTCATATACTTGTAACGAGTGCCACACGAAACAACAAACAATGTGTGTATAAAGTACAAAAACCTCAATCGACAATTCAATTTTATTAACCACAAAGATTCTCCTGAAGTATATAATGAGTATAGGTAAAGAGTAGGAAATGTAATTTAAATTTCATAGATAACATGGCCTGTACCTATCATGAAGTGAAGTTAGACTGTCAATTCCTTCATTATACTTACCTCAGTACCATTTACAAGGATTAACGACATTGGTGTATTAGAAAAGAATATTGCCAAAGGACTCCAATCATTATCCTTACAAGAATTATCAATATGTGTAAAAAAGGGTACCGTTAAGACCACATAATTAATTTCCAGGACATTTACGTCAATTTTCTCAATTCAATTCAATTCTTTGGTTTATGGATCAATTTTCTCTTTGAAATTCATTGACGTTAAGGCGACTCTCAAATTGTTTGACAGATTTCGGAACGACACGCTCAAACTTTGCGTTGATATTTACTGAGCCATAAAAGGACATATTTAATTGTCAATATAATATATATAATAGCCGACGTGATTCAGAATTAATAATTTGATCAACGCCATCTGTTGATACGAAATCGAAACGTGCAGTCATTATACTCAGCTCAATAGAATCAACAAAGACTAACGACATTGATGAATTAGAAAAGAAATCATTATCCTTAGAAAGATTTCATAGAAAAAGATATTATCAACATATCTGGCTGTTGTTTTGTTAATAAGTCCTCAACAAATTAACAACAAAGGATCAAAGCCTGTAACTGCATAATTCCTTTATAAGAATCTTCACTATAATTTTTAAGCTTAATTTACAATACAATACGAGTGGTATGGAAATTCCAAATAAAATTTAAATCCATTGGACACCATGTTGAAATATAATCATGAGTATTAAATCATTTCCATCACTTTCATTAAAAAGATATCGAAAAAAATGTATATTAAATTCCTTTATATAAAGACCACACTTTCCGACAAGAAACCAACCGAATAATGTCGTTTAAGAAGAACATTTCCAATACATGAACAACATCGCCGACAACAAGAACACAACGTCTACAAGAACAATTGCTCTTTATTAAAGACCAATAATAAAGTAACATTTACCCATTCACAATACACCAAATTACCTGTTACAAGTATTTTCATACCATTTTTACTTCTAAAATCAATCCAAATTATTTTTATTCGAGATTTAACCATTTTTGAACCATAATTTCGAAAAACCTTGTCTATTTGACTTAT
The DNA here is from genome assembly GCA_037950945.1 of Hypolimnas misippus. Lineage (NCBI taxonomy): Eukaryota > Metazoa > Arthropoda > Insecta > Lepidoptera > Nymphalidae > Hypolimnas > Hypolimnas misippus. The sequence continues at coordinate 57,317 of JBBEEQ010000002.1, forward strand.
CAATGATATCAATGACTGAAATATGTCAATTTAATTTGAAATGGCAATAGAAACATATTACCAATATTAATTTCGAAAATTGCAACTTCATAACCTGTCAATACCTCATTTCACCCCCTAAATGTTTTATTTTCGGAACAAAAAGTGGCCCTCGTCCTTATCAAGAATCTAATCTATCTTTATATCAAAATTTATTGAAATCGGTTCAGCAATTTACGCGCTAATATGTAACAAACAGACTGACAAATCTGTTCGATATCACAAACTAATTACACTTAACCGGATAACCGGAGCGTAATATTGTTATCAAAATCGCCGCAGCCGTTTAGAGCTCTAGAAGATCATACATACAAATAGACTAGCCTAGTCTGGATTCACCTGATATCTCTGTTAGTCTTCAAACATTATAACATTAGAAAATACTCACCATTTTTTTAATATAAACAAACTTATGAACGCAAAAAGTCACAACGAAATTGGTATATTGTTTACACTTTAACTTACTAGTGTCATAACAGAAGTTGACTTTTACATAATAAAGTTAAGTAGCGAACTAGCTGCATCTTGTGACTTAACTCGCGAATTTAATTTATTTAAATCATCAATTTAATTTGAATATTTATTACTATATGTTATCAACTTATTTTAATTCCTTATGCTACATGAAAAAAATGTGATTTTATTGTGAACTGTTTAATAATAATAAATAATATAATTTTTTATAAAATTTAAACATCTGGACACGTCTTCGGTAGACCTCCTCGCTCGCACCTGAAATGTAACAAAAAATATTTTAAAAAAACTAACTTCAAAAGCGAATGCATGCGGTGTAGTGGCACTGCGTGTACCTCTAACGCCGTCTGTTGCGGGTTCGATCCCTGCTAGGCAGATATTTATATTTGTATACTTGGATGCTGATAAGCAATAATGTGTCAACCCACATGAAGTCAAACTCAGAGATACAAATGTATTCTGAATATGCGTCACGTGTTTAAGTTGATTTAAAAAAAAACTTCAAGTCACCTAAACTAAGTACGAAAAAAGGTTCTTAATTTAATGTTAATGTGGGGAGATTATACTAGAATATTTGTTAATATATGTAGAATAAAAATTAACATACTTTAAAAACGATGTCAACAGGTACGAATAAACTAAAAGACAAAAAATAAATATTTTCTAGAACATTTTGGAGTCGGTGTCAAGTAAAACCTTTAGTCTTATTTACAGAAATTTTCAAAATCGGTCCACAGTCGGCGGAGTAATCGGTGAACATCCATAAAAAAGTCCCTGACGTCCTCAAGAACCTCCTTCTTTGGGAGTCGGTTAAAAAAAAATCGGTTTAGCCGTTTTCTAGATAGAAGCGATCACACCGAATATAGCGTAATATATTACATTATGGTACGACTCATAGGAGCGAAGCAGTAGCCATGAACGCGAGTGAAACTAAGTGGGAGCTAGTAAGAAATAAAATAAGAAATTACTTACAGTTATGAGAGCAGCTCCACTCTGTCTTCTGAGTAATTCCAGTTTCGATCTCATGGACTGAAATATAAAAAGAAATTATGATTAACAAAATGTATACCTTAAGTGCATTTCTATTTTAAAAGAAAGAATAAGATTTTTTTAACATAATGTTTATTATGAGAATTCTCAATCAACTTAAAAAATTTAGATTTTCATATACATAGCTTTTCCTTTAATGTTTGTTACCTCATAACTCTTAATAAATGATTTAGAATCTTTTTATGGTTGAAAGGATGTTTTCAGATTGGAAATTTCATCAAAATTGGTTTAGTAATTTAGTTTTTAAATTTAACTGGTAACAGTGTAATAACTTTTTTTATAAGTCTTAGTTAATTAGTTAACTCTCAAAGATAAAAGCTGTTCTCCTATCCCTAATCCTCACCTTCTTTCCTTAACGCAACACATGGCTCCTCTGCTGTTGTAATGTTCATGGTGGCGTTGATTACTTAACATCAGGTGACATTCCTGAATCCTCAAAGTATGTAATGCAAAAATATTTTTTATATTCAGATCAGTTATTTCATGACCTTTACAAACACACTTATAAACAAATTTCATCTAATTATAATATTACTAGCAGCTCCCCACCGCTTAGCCCGTGTATACATAGGAATTTGATACCTAACAAATTTTCAACCCTCTTTTTTACCCCTTGAAGGTTGAATTTTCAAAAATCAGTGAATGTGTCAGCCAGCCAGTTTTGATTTTTATGTATATATAGATTATAGATCTCATAGATTAAATTATTGCACTATTATATAATTATGTAGTTAATGATTTATATATATAACAAACAATAACTTTACAAAAGCCTCTTTATGAAACGTTGGTTTCAAAGCTTATTAGAAATGGGATCTAGAATATCCTATTGGATTATACGGTGACAGCTACTAGCTATAGACTGACTACAGCTCATATTAGGGTTGGCTCGAACGTGGCAGTACCCATTTATGAAACACTGGTGTGAAATAGTTTTCTGCCTCATTTTTATAACTGGCAATGTATTAGTGAGTCCTCTGATGCTGTAAATGATTATGAGACACAGAGATTGCGAGTGACCTACCAGCTGGTAAAAGAGTAAATATAATACTCACAGATTTAAGTATTAACCCATTGCAACTGTGCTAATGTTCCTACAGAGCTGATGATAGGTGACAAAC